>OY856186.1:395255423-395398608 GCA_963693315.1 Diogma glabrata
AAAATTTTCAAATGTATTTGGAATGATAGAAAAATTAGTACGTTTTTAATAAAAAATATAAAAAAGTGTCATATTCTCAATACTTAGATTTATTAAGGGGGTGGATATGAGGAGGGGTAAAATCACTATTTAAAATGGGGTCAAGTGGGGTGTCATTTGAAAGAGCACTTTATTTAAAAAATATAGGAATTTTTTTAGAATTTTGCGATGCACAGTTTTTGAGTTATTTTCAAAAAAGTGCAACTTTCAGACCGTTCCCCCCCTACGTTTCGACACTGATTGACAGAAAAATTTTAAAAATTCACAGAGTTAGGAAATTTGGTAAATTTTGTATGAAAATTATAGCGAGGTCTCAAATAATTATATTTCTGTGTGTTTAGGGCCTTGGTTCTCAAACTTTTTGAAGTCGGGGAACACTAAACTCTGATATATTTTTAAGCGGAACATCTACAATACAGCATACACTTTACAACAGAGGGCGAGGGTGGCTAACATTTTTGAAACCAAAAGTGCAATAAAAAACAAAATAATGTTTGCCAAAACACTCCATTGTTTACTACGTTTTCTTGCTTAGTTCAAAACGATTTGAAAACCAAATTCGAATTGAATTCACCACGAAAACATCAACAATTACAGTTTTGAATACTATTTATTTTTAAATACGATCTCGATTTTTTTTGGGATCGTATCGGAATCCAAATATTCGAAAATACATGAAAACGGAAATCTGGATCGTGTCATGCGCAGTAAAATGTTTATGTTTGTTTTTAATAACAAAACAACTAATTTCATATTGATTTATAAAATGTTTATTTCATTAACCTTATTTAAAAGAAAAATACAATATCAAGCATAAAAAAATTAAATATTGAACACAATTAATGAAACACAATTAAACGCTTTTTGACATTTTGACAGTTTTGAAAAACACAGTTTTAAAAACGTTTTCAACCCGTTTTCAATCCAATCATGCAAACACTTTACAGTTTGAAAACGGGATGAGGATTCAATTCTTTTTCGATCTGCATGAAAACGTAGTAATTATAAAGCAAAAAGGAAACGGAATCGTGTCGCAGTGTGTGATTGGCAACCCCCTGCTTCTAAGTGCTACTTTTAGAAAATAATATGTATATAAATAAAATATGTACCGATATCGATTGATGCAAATATATTTATTGAAAGCACAATTAAAATTACAATACTTTTAGAAAACTCTCAAACTTAATGCGATCCATGAGCTTGACGATCTTTACAGATCTCAGCGATATCTGGGCGAATAAATGATAACGCCACACGCATTTCTTCTTCTAAATTCCCTAGTCTCTCACGTTTGTTTGTCTTTATATTGATCATATTTGAAAATCCTGCTTCGCAAAGTTATGTCGTGGAAAATAACAATAATATGTTCAAGGATTTTTTGCTTATACTCGGGTATTCATCTTTAACAGAGATCCAAAAATTTTCAGGAGTGTTTTCATGGAACTGTAATTTTAATCCACGATCTGAAGAAAGCGACGTCAATTCTTCTTCTTCATTTAAAGTAAAACTAGAAAATTCGGAAGAAGTAAACGGGTTTCTTATCCAATCATTTGTTCATATCGTGTGAAACAAAAACATCATACATTTTTTATTTATTTATGTGTAAAAGGAGAATTTTAATAACTGCAATAATATTTTATGTTTTCAAGAAGTAATTTTAACCCGAAAGATATTTTTATTCATACAAAGCCGAGAAACGTGTAAATTTTACGTACGTGTAAATTTTACATTGAATTGATTTTTATTTTCAAACAATTTTTAATTGAATTGATTGTACATTTGATTTTTTCGCGGAACAGTGGAAACAGTTGCACAGTTGCGGTGCACAGTTTTTGAGTTATGGACCAAAAAGTGCAAAATTCAGACCGTTCCCCCCCCCCCCCCCTACGTTTCGACACTGATTGACAGAAAAACTTGTAAAAATTCACAGAGCTAGGAAATTTAGTAAATTTTGTATGAAAATTATAGCGAGGTCTCAAATAATTATATTTCTGTGTGTTTAGGGGACCGGTGTAAAGAGGGTAAAAAAAAAATTTGTTTGACCCAAGCGAGTAGGGTGTCATTTGAAAGAACTCTTAATTTAAAATTTGTTGCAATTTTTTTTAGAATTTTGCGGTGCACAGTTTTTGAGTTATTTTCAAAAAAGTGCAAAATTCAGACCGTCCCCCCCCCCCTACGTTTCGACACTGATTGACAGAAAAATTTGAAAAAATTCACAGAGCTAGGAAATTTGGTAAATTTTGTATGAAAATTATAGAGAGGTCTCAAATAATTATATTTCTGTGTGTTTAGGGGACCGGTGTAAAGAGGGTAAAAAAAAAAAAAATTTTTGACCCAGGCGAGTGGGGTGTCATTTGAAAGAACACTTAATTTAAAATTTCTTGCAATATTTTTTAGAATTTTGCGGTGCACAGTTTTCGAGTTATGGTTAAAAAAGTGAAAAACCCAGACCGTTCCCCCCCTTACGTTTCGACACTGATTGACAGAAAAATTTGAAAAAATTCACAGAGCTAATGAAATTTATTAAATTTTGTATGAAAATTATAGAGAGGTCTCAAATAATTATATTTCTGTGTGTTTAGGGGACCGGGGTAAAGAGGGTAAATGAAAATCTTTTTGGACCCAAGCGAGTGAGATGTCATTTAAAAGAACACCTAATTTATAAATCATTGCAATTTTTTTTAGAATTTTGTGATGCACAGTTTTTGAGTTATTATCAAAAAAGTGCAAAATTCAGATCGTTTCGCTCCCTACGTTTCGACGATGATTGACAGAAAAATTTGAAAAAATTCGCAGAGACAGGAAAGTTTTTAAATTTTGAATGAAAATCATAGCAAAGTCTCAAATAACTATATTTCTGTGTGTTTAGGGGATGGGTGTGGGGAGAGTAAAAAACCACTTTTGACCCAAGCGAATGGGGTGTCATATGAAGGAGCACTTAATTTAAGAAACATTACAATTTTTTAGAACTTAGCGGTGCACAGTTTTTGTGTTATTGAAAAAAAATATTTTTAGTATGTAGCCTCTCTACCCCCCCCCCTAAATTTCAACACTTGATTGACCGAAAAAATAATCAAATTTAAACCATTTACAAGCTGGTGAATCTTTCTTGAGTTACCATAAACATCTATGGATGAGATTTAACCTAATGTAACATTTTTTGAGTTATTTTTGATCAATGTGGATTTGATTGTAATTTACTATTGACATTTACGATTAAACATTAATTATTTTGTTATGCGTCTATGGTCTGGAAATATAAGGACATTACAACACAACTTTTTGTCAATAGTTTTTGATATTGTGTTCTTTTACATTCACGGAACCCTTGACGAGCGAATTTTATTCGCACTTGTCTGACTTTTTTTTTTTAATTTTTATTAAATACCAATAAAATTATTTTTTTTTTATTTATGAATTTATAGAAATAATAAAAATTTCTTTATTTGAATTTTAAAAAATTGATCTATAACGCAGTTTTTTAAGTTATATTGCTACTGTCTCTTGCAATTTGCATTCGAGTCATCATGCTAAATAAATATTGAATATATATTAAATTGAAAGTATGTCTGATCAAGTTGATCAATGTTTTTTTTATGAAATTAAAAATAATGTAAGAATGATAGTATAACCTGAAACAATTACATTTGTTTATCAAAATTATATGTATTGGAATTTTATCATCTTCACTAAATATGTTGTCGGTTTGGAATTGTATGTAATACATGTTTCTAAAATTAAGTGAAGACTTAATACATGTAACTTGGTACTTGATAAAATCGAATAAATTCTATACAAAGAAGCATAGCTTATGTATGATTAAACATGGATGGCAATCATGATAAATAAAATAGTTAAAAATGGTGGAACTTAGCCGATAGTGATTTGCAAACGGCAACAATGCGCATTAATACCAATGAATTTGCTTAGCTTTCCACAGGAAGATTTGTAAAATTTAAACTTGTTGATCTATGGGTGTGACAACCACGCGTACTTTAGTCCCTGCTATTGGCATATGATTGCAATTTTGATAATTATTTGGTTTACATTGTGAGGTTAGTGTGTGTAGTTAGTGGATTATCGTTCTGACTTGTTTCTGATTTATTCTACTAATACGATCCAAATACTACTAATACGATATCAATTGATTGCGATTGTCAGTGAAGTTTTCACTTCTGCCGTGTGGTCTTAAGCACACTCTCTGTTTTTTTGGAAACTTTTCTCTTTTTCCACCAGGAGACAAGCTATTTTTTTTTGTTAAATGGTATTACAATGATGGAATATAAAATATGTATAACGCAATGCAGTGCGTAAGTAAATGTTTGCATTTTTTTTTATTTGTTGGAACTAGGAATTGGCCACAAAATTCATACAGAGTGTTTCCGTGTTTCTTTACTATCCTCTGGTAGTAGCAAGGCTAATTTTATAGTTTCTAGTCTGGGTTTTGACTATCACATTAAATCCAAAAAAAAGTATTGCAAAAGCATTTCACTCACAGTAACATCCGATCAGCAACATAACATCAGAAATAATCAGGGTCACAACTTATTTTGAAGCAAGCTCCAAGTTTTTGTTACAATAAAAGTGTTCTGTTAAAATTCAAGTTCATATAATAATATATTGAAGTAAATATTATAAAAACTTGGATTTTGCCAGTACTTATTTTTAAATATGGATAGAGATTAGGGCGGACTCAATCCGAATATTCTCTACCTTAACAACCAAATTTATGATTTTTCACACCAACTGTTCTGAAATTCTAACTAAAACATTAATGCGAAATATTTGAAAACTTTAATTTAATTTACAAATTGATAATTTAACAACTTTACAACAACATAATATTTAAAAAAAAATATACGTTCAATTTTGATTTCAAAAAGATAGATTTAAGGTGAAATTTAAATGGATTTATTTAAAAAATCCAAAAGATTTGCCGTGCCAAGCAAAATCGTTAAACGTGCCAAGTTTGGCAAGCGTGGTATTTGCGATCAAAAATATTGCGACGCTGATGCATAGGCTGACTTCACCACAGCTCTGGAAACATAGTGTTCTGGATATATAATGAGCTAATATCCATAAAATACTTTAATTAAAAGCTAACAAATATTATGGGCTTCGTAGTTCTAATAATAAAAATATTAAAGCAGGCAGTAGTTTCCCAACAAACATAAATTCTGTTGTACGAGAAAAAGTAAAAAAACATTTTATCGGAAGTAACAAACCGGAAGTTAGGATGCAGAACTGTTGTAAACCGTACTAAATGTGTATGTACCAAATTTCATCCAACTCGATTATCAGATACAGAAGTTATTGAGCTTCCAAAATAACAGGTGCCTGGAGGACAACCTACCACTTTGTTCACTATCGCTAAAAAAACTAATCAGTTCCTTGCCATACATATTTGCATCTTTTTGCAAAGTGTAATCAAAATTACTTAACGAACGAATGTTGTATGCTTCCAACAAACATTGAAACAATAAACAGATGTTCGGGAGGACCCCACCACTTATCCCAATATTGTCCAAAAACTAGTCAATTCTTTGTCATTAAAGTCTTCATCTTTTTTCAAAGTGCCATTAAAATTGATTAATGGATGAAATCTGTATGCTCCCAACAAACTTTAAAAACAAAGTGTGAAAAGTCAGCAGTTGTATGGTAGACCCCCCCGTCACTTTGATCAATGTGTCCCAAAAGATGATAATTATCTTCTTACACTAATTGAAACCTTTCCATAAGTTTTATCATAATCACTTCATTATTGTAGGCTGTAGTGTGCATAAAGATACTGAAAAAACTGCCAACAATTAAAAAAGATTTTTTTTTACCGGAAGTAAAAAACCGGAAGTTGGGATGCAGAATTTTTGTAAATCATACTAAATGCTTATGTACCAAGTTTCATCCAATTTGATTATCAGGTACAGATGTTATAGAGCTTTAAAAAAAACAGGTGTATGGGACATCCCCCACCACTCTGTTCACTATCGCTCAAAAGCTAATCAGTTCTTTGCCATACATGTTTGCATTTTTTTCCAAAGTGTCAACAAAATTGGTTCACGAACGAATGCTGTGTGCTCCCAACAAACATTGAAAAAATGATGACACAGTAAACAGGTGTTCGGGAGACCCCGTACGTTTTATCCCAATAGTGTCCAAAAACTAATCAGTTCCTTGTCATTTAAGTTTCCATTTTTTTCCAAAGTGTCATTAGAATTGATTAATGAATGAAGTCTGTATGCTCCCAACAAACTTTAAAAACAAAGTGTGAAAAGTCAGCAGTTGTATGGTAGACCCCCCGCCACTTTGATCAATGTGTCCCAAAAGATGATAATTATCTGCTCACACTAATTGAACCCTTTTCTATAAGTTTCATCATAATCACTTCATTATTGTAGGCTGTATTGTGCATAAAGGCACTGAAAAAACTTCAAAAATTTACAAAAAAAAAAAAATTTACCGGAAGTGAAAAACCGGAAGTTGGGATGTAGAACTGTTGTGAACTGTACTAAATGCTCATGTACCAAGTTTCATCCAATTCGATTTTATCAGGTACAGATGTTATTGAGCTTTAAAAAAATCAGGTGTATGGGACACCCCCCACCACTTTGTTCGCTATCGCTCAAAAACTAATCAGTTCCTTGCCATACATGTTTGCATCTTTTTCCAAAGTGTCATCAAAATTCGTTCACGAACGAATGCTGTGTGCTCCCAACAAACATTGAAAAAAGTGTGACACATTAAACAGGTGCTCGGGAGGACCCCCACCACTTATTCCAATATTATCCAAAAACTAATCAGTTCTTTGTTACTTAAGTCTCCATCTTTTTTAAAAGTGTCATTAAAATAAATTAATGAATGAAGTCTGTATGTTCCCAACAAACTTTAAAAACAAAGTGTGAAAAGTCAGCATTTGTATGGTAGACCCCCCACCACTTTGATCAATGTGTCCCAAAACATGATAATTATCTGCTGACACTAATTGGAACCCTATTCCATAAGTTTCATTATAATCACTTCATTATTGTAGGCTGTAGTGTGCATAAAGACACTGAAAAAACTTCAAAAAAGTACAAAAAAAATTTTTTTACCAGAAGTGAAAAACCGGAAGTTGGGATGCAGAACTATTGTGAACCGTACTAAATGCTCATGTACCAAGTTTCATCCAATTCGCTTATCAGGTACAGATGTTATAGAGCTTTCAAAAAACAGGTGCTCCAGGGATCCCCCCCCCACTTTGTTCACTATCGCTCAAAAACTAATCAGTTCTTTGTCATACATGTTTACATCTTTTTCCAAAGTGTCATCAAAATTCTTTCACGAATGAATGTTTTATGCTCCGACAAACAAAAACTTTGTGGAAAAAACCACCTGTTGTATGGTGGACCCCCCACCCCTTTATCCAATGTGCTCCAAAAGCTGATAAAATCTTTCTCATGTTATTTAAAAGCTTTTACCAACGTTTCATGAAAATCGATCGGTAATTGTAGGTTACAGTAGGGATAAACACTTGAAAAAAACTTTTTAACCGGAAGTGACAAACCGGAAGTTGGTATGCAGAAATATTGGAAGCAGTACTAAAACCTTATATACTAAGTTTCAATAAGATCATAGCTCGCAATCAGAAGTTATTCAAGATTTAAACTTAGAGGTGTTCGGGAGACCCCCCGCCATTTTGTCCAAATTTGAAATGAATCCAGATCTTTCATTTTCAAGTGAACCTGTATCATTTGCCAAAGTTTCATAAAGATCCTATGCAGAAAACTCAGCCACCCACCCACCCAAACGAGTCGTCGAATAATAGTCGATTATTTTTCATAATCATTATTACGAATGTCATTTGAGGTCCCGAGTGCGCGTAGCGCACGAGGGAAATTTTTAACCTTAAATGGCATGAGTGGTAATGTTGAAAAATAATCGACTAATAATTTGGTGACGAGTTGTATTTAGCAGACAATTTAACGAACAGAAATAGTAACATTATTTCATACAACATAATCCTCTTTGTTGTCATTTGTTCTTCTAACAAAATTAAATATTATTTCATCTTAGTAGACGTATAAATGTTATAAATTTGTAATTTATTTTTGACAAATAAACATAAACATGCAATCACTTATGAATGAAAACGGACATTTTTATTATTTGCAAATTGCAATTTTACATAATTTTGTATTATTGAATATTTTGTAGAAAAAATTTTATTTAGAAACTAATAATTATCTTTTAAACAAAATTATAAATAAAAAAAAATTATGTTATTAAGAAAAAAAATTATTTCAATATCTCTAGTTTTAAATTAATATATTAAGTAGGCCGAAAATAGTTATCAAAATAATTGTATAACTATGACAACAAATAATAACAATAATTTTAATTGGATTGTGAGATTTTGAATTTAAAGGTTGCTTTGATAAAAATTTCTATTTTTTATAGAATTTAAACAAATACAAATGTTTTTTACTTTTTTGGACGTAGCTATGACAACAAAATATATGGTTAAAAAGTGACACTTTACGGCCGCAAATCACAGTAATAAAGTACCACTTTAGTATGTAGGCGAATAAAAAAATATTACTTACTTATTATCATGTAATATAGCACTACAAAAACCATATATTACACAAACAGGATAATAATTTAAAAGAAAAAAGATAATAACTTAAGAGAAAATTTCTTCTAGTGTCACTCCCCAGCACACTTTTCAAAGAGGGGAGGGATGTTGTACTTCAGAAATTGCTGACAATTACAAAATTCAATTTTGTCTTTAAATTGAACATTGCATAATGTTTAGTTATAAAAATATTCAAGCACACAATTTTACATATTTAGATGCAGATGTTTTAATCACTTCAAATTGTTTCGTTAATGGACATAAACATTTAGTTAAAAAAAAAAAACATAATTTGAGTTTAAAAACTCAAATGACTCTCTTAGATAATGGTCTTTAATAATCTTATATTGAGATTTTTTCCAATGAAGAAACTGTCTTTTAGAAGGATACAAATGGGATCCGAATTAGGCTGAGGTTTTGTTAATTATAAAACTATGAATATATAAAAAAGTCATACTTACAACACCAACGGAAAAATAATTATTAATTATATTATAAGGAACCAGGAAATCCATTTCTGACTGCGGTTTGATTGGTCTTTGTGTTGTTGTGCTATTATCTGTATTTCCATTTTTATTGGAACTATTATATAAGTTACATATTTGTTCACTACTTTTAACAGTTTTTAATTGTTGATCACTACATAAACTACTTAGATTATTTTTGGACGATGATGTTGACTGAAGTGTTGTTAACGATGTTGATTTTATTGTTGTTTTCTTCACTTCATCTTTAATATTATTTAAATCACTATCTTTACTATTATTCACAGTTATGTTATTGAAATTATGTTTAGTTGAGTTATTATCCATATTGCTATTATTATTATTATTACTAATATCATTATTTAAATTATTTTTTATCGCTGTCGATGATGATGATGATGATAATAATGTTTCCATTTTTATAGATGATGATGTAGAATATTCTGTAGTTTTTGTATTATTTCGAATCTCTTCATATGTTTGTATCACAGATTTTTCAACAATTATACGTTGCGATAATTCAACTACTTTTTGTACATTTTCCGAAAGTGTTACCTTAAAAGTTGAAAAAAATTAAAAAAAAAATCTTAATTTTTTTAAAAAAGGAATTTTCAAAAAATATGAATTTTTGATGTTAACCTGGAATACCTTATTCTTAGGTAATATTTCAATTTGTGAATGATTTGTTACTTCAATACTCCAACGATCTAACATTACAACAGAGGCACGGTTTATTTTATCTAATAATTTTGGTATAGCTTCGCCTTCATAACCCCCACCCCAACGTAAACAACGTGCTAGATCATTACCTTAAATTTATTAAAATATTTAAATATTATTTTTTTTCCGGCAAATAAGAACTTGAAACAACCAATTTGATTAAATTAAATTCAAATAGTTCAAAGAAATTAAAGAAAATTAAATAGAATAATGAAAATATAAGAATATTACCTGTCCCTAATGGAATAACACCGACTGCTGGTTGTGACTGCATATCAACTGAGTCTAAAATAAAGTTTATTTTAGATATAACATATCTAAGGTCAAACAATTATGAGCGGGAATTACCCATTGCTTCTAACACCCATCCCACAGTTCCATCACCTCCACAGCATATAACTTTAAAATTAGGAACGTCTTTAAACATCATTAATCCTTCTAATGGTCCGCCTTTCGATAAATCATATATTTGCCTAGGATTTAACATATATTGTAACTTTCGCAATATACGATCACCTTGTCGTCCACCACTTTTAGGATTAATAAACACTAGTAAAGGTACTGCTTGAGGTGAGGAAACTATTTGGAAATGCATACCAGGTGTTGTTTGCTGTTTTGATTGATTGCAACTTGTTAATGTTACTGAACGTTGTCGGTCTAAAACAGCGGGAAAAATTGCGGTTGGTGGAAGAATAAGACTTTGAAATTCACCTAATGTGCATTCGGTACGAACTGTCGATGCACATCTATTATGCAACTAAATTAATTAAACAAAAAAAATTAATTTAATTAACGTTTATAATAATAAATTATTGTATTCACCATCATATGACACCATCGACATGCAAGGCCGGTTATTCCATGATATGCTTTGATTCTTTTTCTACACTTCGCACATCTTCCATAACAATTACCTTCTACCCAATGATGTAATAATGTTGCACAACCTTTAACTTTTTTTGATTTTACGTATGTTGTGATACAGGAAGAAGGAGCACGCTGAACACACCGCTCATGTACTGTATATTTACATACTAAAACCAAATAAATTTTATTAATTTAATTTTGCAAACAACAATAAAAATTAATGTGACATACAAACACAACACAAACCCTTTTTTCCCAATCCTACTAACATGTTTAAACACAAATTACAATAAGCTGGTTTGCTAAAGTGTTTAAGCCGCCACATATGTATTCCATCTTCCTTTATAACATTATCAACCCCTATTTATAAAAATGTATTGAAAATTTAATTACCCATCTAAACAAAACATACAAGAATGAGTTGATAAGTAACTAGCTTTAACAGTTGTTAGGTTATTTATATATTTATATTTGTTAGGAACGTTAAGTCGTTAAGTTCGTTGTTTACAACAATATGTACTAATTTTTTTCATAATAAATCGATCAAAGTAGATTGTGACCTAGGAGCCCAATTATGCATTTCAATTATTTTTTGAACAACTGCTTTATAATATATATGATTATTATTATTTATTTTTATGTATGTAAAATATGAAGATTTACAATTTTTTTTTTAAATATCATCAGAAATATACGTTTTATGCAAAAATGTTTATATGGTTTTTTTTATATCGGCATATTTGATGAGATATTTAAAAATCTCTAGTTTTGCGGTACGTGTTCATTTTATTTAAAAAAAAATCACTCGCGTTTTGTCACCAAAATAAATTTTTTTAGCAGGCGTCTGAGAAAATTTTATTTTTAACATTGAAGAAGCCTCATCTGGAACCCTCATAGGGGCATGTTTGTCAAATATGACTGGTACTGAAGAAAGTAAATTCAACTCAAAGAGACTCATTTATTCGAACTCAAAATTCTATGTTTTGCGATTCTAAGTCAAAAAGTGAGTGACTTCAAATCAATTTTCATAGAATGACTGTTTGACATTTAAAGAATTTTGTTACTGTCAATTTTATGTAAATTTGTGTTTGTTTATGGAACATAATTTAAACTTATATAAAAATAGATATTCTTATTAGGCGCCAAATAAGAGAAAATCATAGAAATTTTGTTCGGTAAGATAAAATACATATGTTTCTCGATTTATAATGAACATATACGTTCTACGATTTTTATTTTAAAAATAAAATACGAAAAAGACGCAGTAAGAAATGCAGTAAATTTTCTAATAGTAGGCAGGAGATTTCGTGACCAAATTGCTTCTCCATTTTAATGTTTGTTTTGTACATTTCAATATTTCGTTTTTCATAGCTGCAAATTGTTTTTGCATTCGGCATTTCAAGTTTTTTCTTTCGTTTTTGCGGCAGGCTCGATGGATTTCGAATAAAATTTATCACAGAGGAGGTAGCATCTTTAGTTTTTACTCCCAGTTCTTCTGTAAAACCATCTCCATCCACGACATCGTATGTGATAATGCCTACCTTCTTGCTCTAAACTTCATCTAGCTCTAAAATAGGATCTCCCATTGCTCTGCAAGTTTTGTCTTTTCCATCCTCTGCAGATTAAAATTGTTTTCGAGCCAACTCCAAATGTTCCTCTAAATAATCAATTAGAGCAACCTTTTGGCTGTTTGTAGGCGTTTTACCTAACTTTTTTTAAAATTTATTATTCGACATTTTTAATAAATAACGGTACCCGCTAAACATGGTGAATCGTTTACGAACCGTTTACGAACCATTTACGAACCGTTTACGAACCGCATTGTTCGTTTACGGTTCGTAAACGATTCACCATGTTTAGCGGGTAGTCACAGCTTTTTTTTAATGACATTTTTGACATTTCAAATGATTTTGGAAAAAGTCATATGACCCAGACAGAATCGAGATTTGTGACTTCATTTTCGATATTTCGAAATTCAAGTCATATGACTTGAAGTAATCAAGTTAGAATTGACCCTCTGGGGTGGACCAAACCTAGCCAACAATATTTGTGTCTGTACTCCAAGAGAAGTGGCACAAAACAACGTTTGTTCTCCATGATAAGGGCGGTTGCAATACAGGTTTTTCCTATATATGGTAGACTTTAACGAAATCTAATACGTGGTGTTAATTATATTATTTGTATACTTTAAGAAGTAGAACACGCTTGATTAATTGTAGAGACAAACTTTAATAAGTAGAAATAAATAAATGTAATGATTGTATATTGTTCTCAATATGAAGGTATAACACGAAAAAATATAAAAGTAGTGTGACGTCTAGGTGAACGTTCTGTGAAATTATAAAAAGGCTGCGTTCACATAACGGCTGCGTTCTGTGTAAATTATTCTATTCAACACCGCCTCTTAATTTAATACGAATGTTAAATTTACTTTTAAAACATTTTTGCAGACAAAAATTTAAATTCATTTTTAAAATAACAAAAAAAAAATGATTTTTATCGAAATTGATCTAGAGATTCAATGTAACTAATCTTTGGAATCAGACTAAATTTAAATCACAACGTAGTTTTTTGAATTGAACTTTCCCGAGTCTCTTCGTCATTATGTCTGCGACTTGTTCGCCCGTTGAAATGTGTTTGAGTTGAACAATTCCATTGCTAATCGTTTCACGTTGAAGTTGAACTTAACTTCAATGTGTTTCATACGTTTGTGGCTTCTTGGCTCTTGTGTCACCTTGATTGCTGATTGATTGTCTTCGTGAATAGTTATAGCACCTGTGATTTCGATTCCCAATTCACCAATCAGTTGTTTGATCCATTCTGCTTCGTTACATGCCTCTGCCAATGCAGCATATTCAGCTTCTGTCGACGATTGGCTCACTGTATTTTGTTTGTGAGTACCCCAATTAACTGTGTTACCAAATAACTTGAACACATATCCGGAAGTGGATTTTGAGTCATATTTATCGCCTCGTCTGAATCAGCGTAAGCAATCAAAATGTCAGCATTTTCATCCTTGCGATATTCAAGTTTCAAATCGCTCGTACCTTGTATGTAGCGTAGAATGCACTTCGCATGCGTGAAATGTTCTTGCCTGTAGCAGCTCTGGAAACGTCTCCAATAGTTTGTGTAGCTGCACACAAATCAGGCCTGGTTGTTAATGTTGCGTATGTCCAGCATCCAATCAATTCACATCTGAATCCATGACACCCTTTTCAGCCCCGTATGTAGCCCCGTTTCGACCGGTGTGAATATTGGTTTGCATTCTGTCATTCCAAATCTCCGAACAACTTTCTTTAAGTAATGCGATTGGCTCAGCTGAATAATTCCCTTTTCTCTCTCTCTCTCTCTCTGGCGTTTACATCCCATGAAGGGATTTTGCCGTCTGTGCAATAAGCTTCCAATCATCTCGTTCCATGACCAGTTGACCCCAGTTTCGACATCCTATATCACGAAGGTCTTGGATGATGTCATCACGCCAGCGTTGTCTAGGTCTTCCTCTTCGACGAACACCAGCTGGTTGTTGTTGGGACGCTTTTTTAATCATTCTATCTAATGGTGCCCTTTCTACATGACCAAACCATCTAATCCGGTTAGATTTAATGAATCCGATTACATCGCAGCCTCCAAGGAGCTGTCTGATTTCGTGATTCATTCGGATTCTATACTGATTTTCAGCAACTTTACATGGACCATAAATTGTTCGTATGACCTTCCTCTCGAATGTTGATAAAATTCTACAATCGGAGGAAGTCAGTGTCCAGCTTTCACTTCCAAATGTAAGCACAGGTCGAATTAATGCTTTGTAAAGTGTGAGCTTACACGACCGCGAAAGATGTTTTGATCGCAGAAGTTTTGAGTATGCGTAGAAAACTCTGTATGCGGCAGAGACACGGGCTTTGATATCTGCCTGCATGTCATTTGACGATGTTATTACAGACCCGAGGTATTTGAAGTTTTCCTCGCGTTCCACTTCGTAGTCGCCAGTATCCAGATTTCCGGGAGGTATGTTCTTAGATGTAGTTAACACTTTAGTTTTGCCGGTGTTGATGCATAATCCAAGTCGTTTAGCATTTCTTTCAAGCTGAGAGAGACCATTTTTAATATCGCTCGTTCTACGTCCGAGAAGCACAATATCATCTGCGTAGCCAAGAACTTGACTAGATTTATTATATATGCAGTTTTGCGTCTCAATTCGGCTTTTTCTTATCGCGTACTCCAGCGCCAAATTAAACAGTACAGGCGCGAGTGCATCACCTTGTCGAACACCTGATGTTATATCGAAAGGATCAGAGACTGACCCTTCGATGTGAGTTTGCACAGAGAAACAAGTTTCTCTGGGACACCAAGGCATATGAGTGCGGACCAGAGGTTGTCGCGGATGATACTATCATATGCTTGCCTGAAATCAACGTAGAGCTGGTGAATGCTGATGTTGTACTCCCAACATTTTTCCAGAATCATCCTTAATGTAAAACATTGATCTGTGGTTGAGCGGTTGGGACGAAAACCACACTGATAGTCACCGATGATAGATTCGGCGAACGGGATGAGTCGAGCAAGTACGACATTAGCTAGTATTTCATATGCAGTGTTCAACAGCGCGATGCCACGATAATTCGCACACTTCCCTTTTCTCGATCTTGTGAAATGTGCATACCAAGGAAAGTATCAGCTTCACCGATATCCATCATTTCGAAATGTTTTGCAAGCACCTTTTTGATGACATTCAACTTCTGTAGATCGTCGCAAATAATGAGCAAATCATCGACATACAGAAGAATACAGCAACAAATGCCATTCTCTAACTTCGTATACAAACAGTAATCTGAAGCGCAGCGTTTGAAACCGATGCGTGAAATGAATTGATGAAATTTTTTATTCCACATTCTTGATGCTTGTT
Source organism: Diogma glabrata (assembly GCA_963693315.1). NCBI lineage: Eukaryota > Metazoa > Arthropoda > Insecta > Diptera > Cylindrotomidae > Diogma > Diogma glabrata. The sequence continues at coordinate 395,271,049 of OY856186.1, forward strand.
TCAAACCATAAATTGCTTTATTGAGTTTGCATACCTTGTTGCCTCTTGCAAAACCCTCTGGCTGAGTCATGAATATTTCCTCTTTCAAGTCACCGTTGAGAAATTCGCTCTTAACATCCATTTGATGCACTTACATGTCGAATCGATTCGCAATCGCCAACAAAATTCTCAGTGTTGGTAACTTCGCCACAGGTGCATACGTTTCGTTGAAGTCGAACCCTTGCAACTGTGCAAAACACTTTTGCCACGAATCAAGCTTTATACTTGTCTATATCACCATTGGCTTTTCGTTTAAGTTTGAAAACCCACTTTCCAGATATTGCCTAACGACCGTTTGACAAGTCGCACTAAGACCAAATATCATTTTTTATAAGCGATTTGTATTCACTATCGATTGCTTTTTTCTATTCTGGCCAGTCATCACACTGCTTTGCCTCCTCAATCAACTGTGGATTGTTCTAAATGAATTGTTGCTCCGATAGTGCAAAATGTGCTTCATAATCCCGTAAAATCTGGTCACCGATGTTACCAGTGCCATCCAAATTAGCACTGTTGACATTATCTTCGTTGTCACCGGTACGATCCAAATTGGTACCGTGGTTATTGATGTTACCAATGCCATCCAATTTAGCACTGTGGACATTATCTCTGAAATCACCAGTGTTCTCCAAATTAACACTGTGTTCCAATGTCTCGTTCAGTTTACTCTCATCATCTGCCTTGCTGTTCAAATCGAGTTGAATTGCCCCCTCTGAATTGTGCATTTCTTTCAATCGATTCAAAACTGATTTCTCATCAAACGTTACGTTGCGAGCTACTACGACTTTGTTTTTAATCAAATTCCACAAATGATATGTGCTTGTTGATGCATAACCAATAAAAATGCATTTGATGCTCTCGGTTGAAATTTTGTGCGTATTTCCTTTGCCACATGATTATAGCACGTTGATCCAAAAATACGAACAAATGAGAAATCTGGTTTCTTACCATTCCAAATTTCTGCTGGTGTTTTTGTTTTTAATTGCTTTCCGGAAGCACCAGTTGTAACACGATTTTTGATGAAATTTTCTGTACGAATTGCATCCGCCCAAAAACATCGATCAAGTGCTACTAACAGCGATAGTGTCTTCTCTTGCAAATTTCTGTTCAAACGTTCAGCAACTCCATTCATCTCTGGATTGCAAGGCACCATGTTCAACTGTTGAATTCCATTCAATTTGCAATATGCCGCAAATTCGTGTGATTCATACTCACCACCATTGTCTCGTTTCAATTTAGAGATTTTAACGCCATGCTGTGCTTCAGCCATTTCCTTGAATTCCTTGAATTTATCAAGCGCCTCACTACGAAGTTTCATAGTGTAAATTGTTGACTCGCTTGAATAATCGTCCGTAAATGTCACAACATAAAGTGACCCATCATGTGCTGGTTGGACATCAGTCAAGCTATGTCCGTGTGCATCAACTCCAAAACGCGCTTTGAACGAGCAACATTCTTCTTGTTGAATTTTCCATACATGTTTACCCATTACACACGGTTCACAGAATCTTTCATCTGTATTTACATCGATTTTTTTCATGCCTTGAACCATTTCGGATTTTACCATCTTTTTTATGTCGAAAACATTCAGATGTCCCAAGCGATAGTGCCACAAATCCTGTGAGACTGATTTTAAATTATCCTCACCTGTAAATCCAGCGTATGCATCACGCTCCAATTGAAAAATGACTTTGTACAGATTTCCTTCCGCATGCGCAACGAATATCGTTGTATCACCAAACGAAACCACAGCATCATCACCTTCGAATACGATTTTGAATCCCTTTTTGGTTAGGCTTCTTATCGACATGAGATTGCATTTCAAATCGCTCGAGTACAAAACGTCTTGCATCGTTCTAGTTGATGTATCACCCTCGTATAGCCTTTTAAATAAAATATTGCCAATCTCTTTCGCACAAACTTTTTATATTCGCTCAAAATATTAATTTCATCAATGGCTTTTAAATCGTTGAAATATTTCTTTTGGTTTGCCATATGATCGGTTGCGCCCGTATCCATCACAAATTCAATATTTGTTGCGTCATCACTTTTGGTTTTCAATGCGTGTGCTTGTGTGACTGTACTTTCGTATTTCATCGCCGTGCTACTGCTATTAAATGCAACAATGCTATTGTTGTTGCCGTTGTCGCCATCTTCACTTCAGGTAAAGACGATAAACTATCCATGCTATACAGGAGGTAGTAGAAACCGTTAAAGCAGAAAAACGGGGAAAGTATAAAGGAAAAGATTCACCAATAAACGTCAAAAACGCTTTCAACTCGATTGGATGGAAAGACATCATTGAAATTTTGAGTAGCAGAAATATGCCAGATCGATTCGTTGTTTTTGAGGGCAAATATTTTAGAATAGAGAGAAAGGATGTTATGTAGCATTTCGCAAGGTTAAAAACTAGGCCCTTTTCTATGGAACATAGAATACGACGGGAGTTCAGCAGTCCGTCGTATCCCATGAGTTTATGGAAAAAATCAAAGCTCGTAGGTATTGGTGACGACATTATCGCTGTAATCTGTTCATTTGGACATCCTGCAGATCTGCTTTACGGACTGTCGGAGACGGTTAAAAGAGGGCTGAACCAAAAGAGTCTTGTAAAAGCTATTCACAAAACAGATGTTGTGCTGGTGACAGATATGAGATATTTCACCAGACTAACGACAAAATTAAGTGGCGAGATAAACCTCACAGAAGAACTATATTACCTATATAGGGGTGGAACTAAACAAAAAAATCAGTTTCAAGGCACAGATTTACAAGTTAGCAGAAAAAGGTACTGCAAGAAGTTGTAGTCTATCTAGGCTAATCCTAAACGTCGGTGAACCATCGCAGACGAGAACTAGAATTCTGACGAGGGGTTACAACAATAAAAACGCTATACGCAACACCGGTATGGATCGAATCCCTGACCAAAAAATCGTATAGCCCAGAGCGGTAGCAAGGAGCTTGATTCTCAATAAATGGAAGGAACATTGACAAAATAGTACGCAAGGGCGATGGACGTTTCGTCTAATCCCGAATGTAATGGTATGGCTGAGGAGGAAATACGGACAAGTGAATTGTGAATTTCTACACCACCCAGGCGCTGACATGACATGGATAGAATGATTGATACGGAAGAGAATTGGCATGGGGCAGGCGTTTTTGTCCACGATCATGGAATACGAAATGGTTCCACAGAGGTGATGGCAATCAATTGTGAAGAATTGCCAAAAAATGTTTGCATGAGTGGTCCTGATCCAGATATGGGGGTTAGGGTTAAGTCTGCTGTTAAGTTTCTAAGACTCAGACATTCTTACATCTTAGTTCACTAGTAAGATCTTACAAAAGATACCAAACTTCACAAAAAAAATTGCAGCTTTCAGTAGAATAAAACGGCTTCCAAAAATTTTGAGCCGAGAACATTAAAAGTTGCAGCATTCATGTTTTCGGTTGCAAATTTAAGGAAGCCGTTTAACCCCACTTAGGGGAAAGTGAAACTTGAATTGAATCAACATTTCTCATTTTCATGAAACGATTGGTCTATGTTGCTCGAGATAAAAATCCTCCACTCGAATGCCGAGAAACTAATGAGCGGTGAAGAGAATAATAGAGTTATTAGCGACCCTAAACCTTGCCTTTTTATATATTTGAAAATTTATCAATTGTCTAAGAAGCTCTAAAGTTATTCTTAGGTTCGTAAGTGATGCATTAGTTCGATAATGAACATATATGAAGTCAGCGAGCATTACAGAAATATTAATCATCTAGCCATATGGAATGACATTGGTCTCATTTTGAAATAACAATACCGTGGGAACCCAGTGAACTTAAGAATGCGAGCAAAACAAGTAAACGCTGGTTCGCCCAAATGTCTTTATTGAAAGTTGCTAATCAGTTCTTATAGAGTATTATATTCAGTAGATCAGAGAAAGTCACCAAAACGATTTTTGAGAGGTCATCTCATTCAATAATGGTGACTAAAATGAAGTTAGTAGTCGAAACAGACAAAAAACCAAATGCGCCTGCCTATCTATGTGTATGCCAACAATAGTATTAGAATTTTTTAAAAACCCAATTTTATGATGAACCGAAAGAGCATTAAGTTCCAGATGGAGTGGCTTAATGGTCAATTCAGAGCCCAGTGCTATAAAATCTAACGAACGATGGAGTTTTGAAACTCCATTTACCAAAAAAAGCGAATGTAGTAGGGGTTGCGTACGAAATTGCTTTGATTCAAATTTGTGTGCTCTTAATAAACATCTAAGTATATAGATAGGCATCAGGTCATCGCTCATACAGTGTCCGAATACAGCGACAGTTGGAGACAAGGACACAAAACTACATAGCACTCTTTCATGTATCATGCTTTAATTCATGAACTGTCTTTGATAATTTTATATGGATCTCTGAGTTGATTGGAATCTTTAACGCATGGATAGATCAGTTCATCTTGATTTGTAAATTTTATAATTTTTATCTACGGGTGTGACAACCCGAGTACCCTATTCCTCCAATTGAGTGAGATATCATATACCTCTGACAATATCAATATCTCACTGATCATAAGAGAAGGTGATATTTGAGAGGTGCTGATGGACTTACGTTATAATATACTTTCCATATTGTCTGCCTTATTTAAACCAACCATACATCACAACTTTGTCCTATCAATGAATCCAATCTTAGCGGTTTATTCGTAGTCCAAAAAGTATTTCAAAATTATCCCGAAATAACGATTCTGTGTTATAGCCGAAAAGCTTTCAGTTCACCTCAATGGGCCAATAAAGATTTCGAAAAAATAAAATAAAAAAAAATTTGAAATTGGTATTCAATGCCACAATCTTGATTACAAGGCTAGCTACTTTTCACACACATTTCGTAAATTTATTTTCTCTTAAAAAATAAAAGATTCATTACCTAAAAGAACTAATAACGGTATTGTTGTCATACCACCACGTTGCCACTCCTCAAGCGATACATAACCATCAGCATCATAATCTATTTCTGTCATCATATCTTTTAATATCTGTGAACAATGAAAAAATAAAATAAAATTAAATGGAATAATTTAAACGAGGTTTGTGTTTTTATAGGTTCTGTTTGTGTTAGGATTATTTTTATTTTATTGGCATTAAAATTAATTTTGTAGATAATTTGACGCTAAAAATAAACAGTAATTAGAACACTTGAGAGTTTTTGTGAGAAATAGAAATTACAGGTCTTAATTCAGAAACATCCCATCCCATGTACTCAGCAACGCTCATCATTTGGTTAACGATTGCATCTAGTTCTGTCGTATCCAATACACCATTCCCATCTGTATCATATAAACGAAACATAACTGAAAATATTAAAAATATTGATTATTATATATAGTATTGTTTAGTGCTAAATAGTTTTGGTATTCACATTCTAATTTATCTTCTGGTCGACCAGCTTCTATTAACGATAAATAACAAACAACATCTTTTATTGGTACTTTTAACGTTAATGGGTCAAAATAGGATAATTTTCTTGCTAACAGTCGCATATCTGAAAATGATTTAATAAAAATTTAATTAAATTAAAATTAAAATGTCAAAATTTACAACACTATAATTTTTTTATTAGTAATAAAATTAAAAAAAAAAACATGAAATTTGAACAGCATGCAAAACAAGCGTTATAGAAAAATTTTAATATACTTGTTTTTCAAAGCCATTATCAACCAGAATTAGAAATCGAAATTAGTATAGCTCTTCTCGATTATTTATTCTTGGAGTGTTAGTTTTCTATATGGTTTTACCAGAGGTGGTGGAATGGCTTACTGGTACTAGTATTTTCAAGACAACGATCATGTGAACCTAGATCACATGGGTTTTTAAATGGAACTATCAGAAATACTAGTAATCTGATTTTACTGTTAGATAGGTCAAACTGAAGACATGAAGCTCAGTTTTTGTAAAAACAAATGAAAAGAAAATTGAGGGTAAAAGGTATTGTCCAACGGAAGTCAGTCTTTGTAAAAGTTATCCGTAAAAAGTTAATGCAAACTTATTTCATCTAACGCCACCTATCATTGCCACTTGTGTTGGATGGTAATGTGATAGTCGGTAATGCAGTAAAAATTGATTGTCTACCATTTTCATGGCAAATTAAAATGTTAGGTTGTATTACCGTCATATTTTCTATTTACGTCACAATGGACCGTCGGAGCCATAACATCTCGGTTTGAAAATCAACATAAAAAAGACAAAAAAACCAATGAAATAAATGGGGCATTAAACGTGAATGGGAACAAACAACAATTTCTTTTCTCCAAGTTTTGGGGATTGAATTCGGAACAATTTTGGAATTTTTTGAAATTTTTTGGCCAATCCCCTTGCCGTCAGTGTTGGTCACGAGTTTGAAATTTTTTATTGAGCGACAAACGTTTTCATTTTGTAGGCAATTTATGCGTGTAAAAAATTTCAAAATGTGTATAGTAGAATTTTTTTGCCAGCGAACACGAAATTTGTTTGTTATGCGCATATTGTTTGCACATTCAGTGTCTCGATTAAAATATTAAAAAAAACTATTGGAGTCCCATTGAAATGGACAAAAAAAACGCATAAAATTAATAAATTACTATTGAAATTCAACCAATTATAATAGAAAACCAAAAATTAGTAAAAATATTAATGATTTTGTAGGCAATGTAACAAAATTTTGATAACTAAAAATAATTATAATAAAAATAACGACGCCTGTGGAAACAAATATCAGAACAAACAAATGGTACGAACTAGAAGTAGAAATTTAACTAACATAATTGTTTTGAAAACAAATTTATCCCGAAATAAATAATACATCTCTGTTTTACTTTTTGTCTCATCTTTTATCTCTTGCTGCGTCCTATCTGTCAAAAATTCGCTGGCAAAAAAATTTTACTATAGTTTTCTTTATTTTGGGGTTTTGAAATTTGAAATCAATTTTTCGAAATTTTTTTTTTTTTTTTTTTTTATTCTATGTTAGGCATGTTTAGTGTTAACCAATATAGATCAACGTCTCTGAATATCCGAAGATACCATGCTAACTAAGGAACTAGGGCTTGAAAGTATTATTCAATTTTCTTTGAGGAATTTATTAATGTTGATCTTAAAGTTTTGAGGATTAAAATTATCAGGAAAGACCCACGCCGGTAAGGCATTCCAGAGATGAGAAACTCTGTTAAAAAAATCGCGTTGAAAAGCGACAGTTCTACACCTAGTCACTCGAACCGTAAAAGGATGGGCTGATGTTGATGCTCTAGTGAAACGCGCAAAGTTTGCTGGTTCAGGCAAAATCGATTTGATCTCCGCAGACGTCCGTTCGTCCATAATATACTTGTAGAATACCGTCAAATCAGCGACGTCTCTTCTATGTTGCAAGGAATCAAGCACGTTAGTAAGAGTCGAGTTGCCGATCAATTTAACAGCTCTCCGCTGTACAGAATCAAGACATTTCAAACTACTTATGTAAGCTCCTCCCCATATGTGAGAACAATACTCCATGCAGGGACGAATAAATGATTTATATATTAAAAGAAGCTGCTCGCTATTAAAAACCTTACGACAACGACCCAAAAATCCTAATTTTTGAACAGCGTTCTTTGCTAGGCTAAAAATATGAGAATTCCATTTCATACTATTTTCAATCTCAACTCCTAGAAGTTTAATAGATTCTTTCTCTTCAAGATTATTTGAATCAAACTTTAATAAAAATGGATTAGGTGTTGATAACCTAGAAAAATGGCAAACTTGAGTTTTACTTGTGTTGAATTCAACACTGTTAGCAACTCCCCAATCTAAGATGGTTTTTAAATCAATATTTAATGAGTCTATCAAGTTTGATCTAGCGATATTAAGATTTGATGGTGCATACAAATTTGGCATTTCATGTGACGCATGAAGTGTGCTATCATCAGCAAAACTATGGATGGGATTAACTGTTGAACCTAGCAAGTCATTAATATAGAGAAGAAAAAGAGTAGGTGATAAAGCGGAACCTTGAGGAACACCAGCGTTAGTTGAAAAGATATTCGATGAAACACCATCAACATTGACCTGAAATTTGCGCTCGGAAATAAAGCTTTGTAACCAAGAAATAAGTTGCTCATCTAAGCCGTAGCATCTCAATTTGCAAATAAGATTGTTGTGCCATACTTTGTCAAACGCTTTGGCAATATCAAGTGCGACGCCAAAGGTCTCACCATGGTTTTCAAACGACTTGTTCCAGATATGCGTGACAAAAGAGAGTAAATCTCCCGTCGCTCTTCCTTTACGGAATCCGTATTGTCTTTCATTAAGTAATTTTGACGACTCTAAGAAGCTCATAATATTAAAATTAACATATTTCTCAAATACTTTAGAAACAACCGACAAAATTGATATAGGTCTGTAGTTTCTTGGATCCGTTTTAGCGCCCTTCTTTGGAACTGGTTGTACACTAGCCATTTTCCATATATCAGGAAAAATCCCTTTCTTATATGACAAATAGAAAATTTTAGTTAGGATTGGTGCTAACTCTTTAGCAAAAGTTTTAAGGATAATTGGAGGAATTCTATCAGGTCCAGATGCCTTATTAGTATTGATTTGTAAGAGCATTTTCCGAATGACATTTTTACGAAAAATAATCCGCCCCATTTTGTTAGAAACTCTAGGAATTGGTATAGGTAGAAAATTGGGTTCTACTAATGTAGAATTTAACGAAAAACAGTTACCTAATAAATTAGCCTTTTCTTTGGGGTCAATAATAGGTATATCTCTATCAATAAGAGGAGGTATAGAAGACTTACAAAAATTTCCTTGAACAGCCTTGGCGGTTTTATAAAAATTTCGTGAACCAGTAGGGTGCTCAGCAAATTTATTAGCTTTTTTCCTAATAAATAGATGTTTCTCTGCATCTATTAATTTTCTACATAAATTTCTTTCTATTCGGTATAATCTAAGGTTTTCATCAGACTTGTTTTGAATAAACTTTTGAAAAGCCTTTTTTTTAATTTTTATTGCTTTTTTGCATTTACTTGAAAACCATCGATCAACCTTCGGAACAATCAAACTATTTGGAACAAACCTACTCATACCCATTAGTATTATTTTTGAAAAATTAGAAGCAACAATGTTTGGATCTTGGCTGGAAAGACAATTGCGTTTCCAGGGAAACCATTTAAAGAAATCTCTAAGTCCCTGCCAATTTGCAGCTTTATAATCCCAAACAAGACGAGGATTAGCTTTAAACTGTTTAGGTACTTGTATATTTAAATGTGTGGAGATCAAATTATGATCTGATCCACCCAAAGGCTCTGATACTTTAAATTGAACCAACGTAGGGTCATTTATCAAAAACAAATCGAGCAAGTTACTTTTTTGGCCAAAAATGTCAGGAACTCTGGTAGGCTGATCTATTATCTGAGTGAAATTATGATAAAGAGCAAAAAGTTCAGCTTCTTTACCTAATTCATCAGTTTTAGAGCTGTGTGTAAGCCATTCTTTATTATGAACATTGAAATCACCAAGAACTATAATTTTAGCGTTAGGATATACAGTCAACCTATCTATCTTTTCAGATAGGTCATGAAATAAATTTATGTTCTCCGGTGAGTTGGGCGAGCGATACAATCCAAAGACAAAAAGAGTTTGATTAGAGCAGGTAATCTTAAGGGAAACCATATTGTGAAATTTTGAATTTAATTCAAAATTATTTATTCTCACATATGGTACAGAATTTCTAATAAACGCACAAACACCATGCTTAAAGTAGAAAGAAGATTCAAGCTCATAGTTAGGACAAACATATTTAGTTTTGTCCAACGATACAGCTCTCGCGCTGATAATCGTTTCCGTTAAAAAAAGAATATCAGGCTTAAGATTCTCAAGATAAAGGTGAACTGCATTAAGATTGACGTTCAACCCTCTTATATTAGCAAAATTGATAGACAATTTCGACATTTTAAATTATAGTTAAATTTAAAAATAAATCTGAAAACAATCCTCAAAAAAATTCCAACTAAAACCAAACAAAAGATCAAAAATGATATCTAAATTGACAATTCTACCAGCTGGACAACTTGAAACTATGTCTAAGTTTAACTGTCGAAATTGCCAATTCAAACAATGGATAATAAATTAATGGTTCGACATAAGAGATTGAAGCAAACAGATTAAACCAAACCAAAAACAACGATTAAGGATTAAAAGGAGATCGTGAAAGTTCTTATCTCTTAAAAGTAGTATAGTAAGTATAACTGTGAAATTGCAATTGAAGTTTGGGTTAATTTTGTCTTACACTTAACAAATTAAATTTAAAATGAAATACAATGTAAAATAATTGTACCTACAGCACAGTCGTTGCTGTTAATTTAGTATTAACAAAATATTAAAAAAAAATTACTAAATAAATTGTAAAACTTATCTTAATTTCCTCCTGAACCACCGGTAAGGTAAAAATTTTAGATATATTATCGTTTTTCCTAAATTTTCTTCAAATTTTGTTCTTAAGTTAATTATTTCTAATTAACTTAATTATTAATTATTATACATGAAATAATTAATTAGTTAATTATTTCATGTATTACACGTTTTTTTAAATTTTTTAAATTAAGTTTAAAATGTGCACTTTCAAATAATTTTTATCGCGCGATGTAAGTAGTATCGATGTGAGCGCTGAAGGACTGAGAGTAAAAAAAACACAGTTTTCACGTAGTTCTAAGACTTTATGATTTTTTGTCTGGGAAATAGCAACATTTAGGAAAATTTTGCTCTGAAAAAAACATGTTCTGTTTCCAATCGAAATGCATTTGTCTCAACCTCACCGTGCGGGCAGATATGGCGAATAGAACTACGAAACTGTTTCAACAACTGTACCATTATAGAACGATGTAGTTGAGACAATCACACGTAATATTTATGTGGAAATAAAATATAGTTCAATTAATTTCAAATACTTCAATTTTAAAATAAAAAATTCATGAGATAAGGCCAAAGAAAATTTTTTTCATGGAAATGGTTATTTTGACTTTAAATCTTACGTAAATTACGAATATACATATTTTCTAATTTGCAAGACTCGTCAAATTAAAATATATTGACCGCCATATTGGAGTCGCCATTTTGAATTTAAATAATTTAATACCGGATTTGGTTTCAGTGACTGTGATTATTTTATAATACATTCTTTGAACTTTAATTTCCGTTTTACAGCACAAGATATAACGTGAAAATGTGAAAAATTTTAATCTTCAGCGTCCTTTAACGCTCACATCGATACCATCACGCGAGCAAGAATTAATTGCAAGTGCATATTTAAACTTAATTTAAAACATAAAAAAAAACGTGTCATACATTTCGAAAAATTAATTTTAAACTTTGAAACCCCTAAATAAGTGAGGAAAATACTCTCAAAATTTTAAAAATATTTTTATCGTATGCGACGGAAAAAAATGCTAACGAACTAATATTATTTCAAAAAATTTTATACGAATTAAATTGGCTTCAAAATGAAGACGTTTGTCGTGAAAACGGTTGGCCATAAATGTAAAAAAAATTCCAAAATTGTTTTGGGAAAAAAAAGTTTTGATTGTTCCTGTTCACGTGGAATGCCCCAGATATAGATGCTAAAATCGTCAGAGGTGTAAAAAATTGAAAGGGGACGACGGCTTTCCCTCAAAGAATTAACACTCAAAGTTTTGAAGATGAACGTTGTGCAACTGTGACTTTCAGAGATTGGAGAACGCTATCGTATCGTTACAAATATAGTGTCACCAGTGCTGTGATTATGGCAAATTGTGAGTTTAAAACTACGAAATTATTTCGTCAATAAAAATTATTTAAAAAATTATTTCGTCAATAAAATTTTATGCGAAAGGCACTGTTCGTTATTTGATATTCAAAATTGACAATTTCGACTTTTTAATTGTATGCAAAAACCAACACTAACAAATTATGCGTATTCATACACAACTTGACGTCACAATCTGTGAGTTTTTTCACAATTAGAAAACTGCATAATCGCAGCACAGAGTTGGATTATTTGAGCTTTGTTAACATGTGGTTTCACAAATACCCAATGTTGCTTTGGAGTTACTGCTTCAATAACAAGCGATCTCTTATTAGGATGTTGATTGGCTTCTGCAGTAGCAGGCTTTACAAGAACTTGTTTTTACGAAGAATCATAAGGAAAACAGAGATTAGTCTGATATGACTGCCAACGTAATTCCCAAAATTTAATAAAATTTTGCTTTGATTAAAACATTTTATTTTCTATAAAGTAATTCAGAAATGTAGTTGTAACGACCTTCCTGGCGATTATCTTGAATATTACCAACATTTTGTGAAAAGTCGCAAGAGAATCGTATTTGTTAATTATCTTTCTAGCTGTGAGATTTTTAAAACACTTTACAAAAAATGCATATAACGCTATGGTGAATTTTCACAAAGAGCGAGTAACGCATCCGTTATTTAAAAAATGATCAAATTAATATATTTTTAAAGTAGCTCACCGACATTTTGAACTGGCTACTTGAAAATCAATAAGTTTTATTTATAAAATATATCTTAAGGTAGCAGGTTCAGTTCAACCAATTTCGCTTGTGATTTTAAAAGAAAATATTTAGAATAAACATAAAAAAGAATAACTGTGACAAATAAGCTTTCATACAATAAACGAAACAGTTTTTATTTCTCGAAATAAAATAATTCAACTTTTTATTAATATCATAAGAACTTAAAATTTTTTAATAAATTAAATTACGCATCAATTTCAACAAGACTTCATAAAAATACGATAAAATATTTTATCCTACAAAATAAAAATGAAAGGATAAAAACATGTCATTTTTTTGACGAATTATTTGAAAATATCGTAAAAATGTTCAATAAAAAATGATAACTTTTTTTTTAAATAATGAGGGTAATGTTACACATGATTTGTCAGAATCACTAGCGTCAAGAGGTTTGAACCTATACAAAGGTTTTGAGGAAATGCGTTCTTTATTTTTAAATTATCTATCTGTTGTTGGAACATATATTGTAATTCCTGTTAAAAAAACCATTATAGGTTGATGGTCGCCATACATCAAAATTGTATTGAACATAGATAGTAAAAATTGTGAAATGGTTCTGCAAATAAGAATTAATAACTATTATTATGACGTGCAAGAAATGTGTGACAAACAAAATATTAGTTAAAATATGTATGAAAATTAGAGTAAAATCCGAAATTTGTTATGGTGTAACGAGCGCTCCAGGATTCAAGTCTCTGTTTGGGCGCCATTTTGCAGCTTGAATTTTTGAGGGCACACACATTTTGGGTGGATTACTTCAAGACCACAAAATTTTTATGGTGTAATGCGCCACAGGTTTATCCAAAACTCCAGGGTTCAAGTCTCTGTTTGGGCGCCATTTTTGTAGTTTGAATTCTTGGGAGCAACACATATTTTGGGTGAGTCAGTTCAAGTTTTATGTGAGGTTGTATGCATATATAAACTTCGCAAAAGTGTTCTAAGCCATTGAAATCTTGAATTTAAATTAAATTGGATGTCAACACCAAAATTTTATAAATTGCCATGAGCAATAATTTTGTAGTGGACATCGAAAAGATAAGAAGACAGAAAGATTTACTGCACCATTTTCGTGCATGTTTTTTATATTTTTAACATAGGTGAAAAACACGTGAAATCAGCAAAAACATGCAATTTTGAAAATGAGGTTTGTAAATGTAAAATTAAATAAATGATAAAAAGTGTGTAAAATATTTATTTTGAGTTAAAATTAAAAATTTATTATAAAAGCATATATGTAAATCCAAAAAAAACTGTTCATTTTTTAACTCCACTTTTTTTATGATGAAAAACTTTAAGTCGTGTTGCAATAAAATTAATGAAAAAAACAAAAAATTTTCCCCTCCTGAATTGTTTATAAAATGTTAGTAACATGTACCTTTCACATATTAAAAAATAAAAAATTTAAAAATACGCATTTCTAGAAAATTGAATTTGAATTTTTTACCGTTATTTTTCTAAAAGAAAGTGTTCAAGGTCATATAATGTGAATTATTATTTAATTAGCTCTGTTCAATACCTACATTTTGAGATATATAACATTAAAATCAGTCCAGTAGTTTTGACTGTAGAGCCATTTCAATACACCAAGGTCGAGTAATTTTTTGATTTTTCAACAGCCTGTATCTTAAGACAGGATAAAAAAAAAACTAAAAACGCAGAAAATTTTTTTTTATTGATGTCAATGAATTCCAATGCCTAAATATACAAAATTAAAACCTCATTTCCAGACCTTGCTGATTTCACGAGTTTTTCACCCATAATATTTAAAACCCGCTATAATTTGCATACTTATTCTTGCTAGTGGAAAAGCAAGACTATTGCAGCTCTCAGTTGAGTCGTAGTAAGATCTCGTAAGAGAAGCACCCAAATGGGGGTCACCAATTTGGGTGCTTTTGTTGGTGACCCCAAAATTAATGTTTCAAAACTTAGTTGCTTCTGATTGTTTTGAAGCTTTCTCGTTTACATTTTTACGTAAAAATAGAAATGCTCAAGGCTTAAGACTCAAACTACTGGGTATCACCACCTGGCTTTTATAAGATTTATTAAAATGTTCCGAGAGGTCTTACATGAATCTTTGCCATCGAATGAGAGCACAAAGAAAAAAATTCCGCCTAAAGCGGACTAGTCCAAAGATTAAAAAACCAATTCGTTTGTAAGTTATTTTGAGTTAAGTTGTTTTAACTGTATTTGTTTGTTATATTGTTTCACATCTCAAAACTATGCACACTGACAAATAATTTTGTGTTTTATATTTTATCGTTCATTTTCGAGAAAAAAATTTTCAAAACTAAAAGACAATCACATGAAAACGCTAATATTTGCATGCAAATAAAATAAATCGGATAAAATAAAAACAAATACATTCCACAACAATACAAAAGGATTGTATAACAATAAACACTAAATTTAATGTTTTTGAAATGAATTGTACCATCGATTTTGCAATTAACAGAATTGTTGCTTTTTCTTGAGGAATTTCTAGACATTGAATGACTATGACTATGTGAATGTGAAGGACTTGAATCGGCAGAACGGCGTGATGATGATTGTGGAGGTTGTAGTGCTGCTGTTCCACCTAGTGGACTTGGTGTTACAGTGACCATTGGATGGACGGAACCTTTGTTTTTGGATAAATAATTTAAAGGATGGTTTTTACTATTACATTCATATTGCTGAAATAATTTTAAACTAAATATAAGCTATGGTTCAATCAAACTACGTAAATTATTTAACGAACAAAATCCATTCTATTTTCATTCGTAAACTCATCTTTATCAAACATAATTAATTTTTTATTTATCCAAACAACATAAATTGTGTGTCTTTAAAATTTAATATCCAATTTAAAATAACTGTGATAAATGAATTACTTTTGATTAATGATTATTAGGGCAACCAAAAATATGCTCTATAAAAACGATTTTAAGCGCTTAAAATATGCTCTAAAAAAACTATTTTATGCATTTAAAATATGCTCTAAAAACCGAAAGAAAACATGGAAATATATACGTTTTCAGAATTTTGTTTTTAATTCGATTCCTAAGAGGTCGCTGTGCTTTGATCATAGTTACGGGACTAGCTTACCTGAGATAGTGAGGTATATATCTGAGCTTTTGTCAGCTATCATATACTGCAGACCTGAGATATTACGAGTGTCAGTAATGGTATTACTGCAGATATTGACAACTATTAAATATTAATTACAGCAGTTAATTAAATTTTTTTTACTAAAATCTAAACTGCCAAAATCCCGTAAAGTTCTTTCGTTCTCAAAAATTGTTACCAAAAAAAATTTTCAAAATTTTGCGAAGTTATCCATTTTATCCGTTATTGTTCTTACAACGACGATGTAAATGAATGTTTCTGCTCAAAACTTTGCCGAAACCATTCAATTCGGAATTAATAAATTTTCGTTTCAAAAATGAAACCCCAACAAAAATATTTGCATTAAATTGACGCTGATATAATCGTCTCTGGCCCTGCAAGGAAAGATAATTTGTTCGCAAAACGCTGTGATTCGTACTAAAACTCCTAAAGAAGTACTCTAAATTTTGTCTTCAGGAGTTAATATAAAAGAACTTCTTTCACACCGAAAAAGATTGAAAACCCACCAAAGTTTCCATACACAGTTAAAAATAAGCTGAATATGTAATGCAAATTGCTACACATATAGGTACAACGGAAGTCTCCATTATAAAACAATGCAAAGCTGGCTTTAAAAATAAATTTAATGCTCTTTGCATTACCAAGTTGTTTACAAACTTCAAGCGTAGCAAGTTGCTTTCTAACTTCTACCATTAGTATAAAAAATAAATTATGATGTTGTACTAAAACTTGTAGTGTTGCATTAGAATTAGTTTTAATGCAACATTTACTTTGCAATTTAATAATAACTTGCTATACATAACCCATATTGCTAAGCTTGTATTAAAAATTGCAGTAACTTTTTCAACTGTGTATCATTATCCCACATATTATTCTAAAAAAATTTTCAAAAGAATTTTCACGTTTTAAACTAAAATCTTCCACAAATTTTATAAATATGATATTTTTTTTTTTCATGCTATTGGTCAATTGAAAGTTGGTCAATGTCCAGCTCGTAATCAAAAAAGGAATGGAATGTGATATTTAAAATTATACACCAATAGCCCAAGGTACAATTTTGTCTATCATTCTATTATATTTATATCAACGAACTGTTGGAAATCAGCAGTAAATCAATAAATAGTTTTGCAGACGATAGTACACTGCATAAGTCATTTTTCTCCTATTTTCAAAGGGTAAATGCACGAACAAATAAATGGTAATGTAAATGCATGTCGTAAATGAAACGAGAACCTAAAAAATGTTGTGACCACAATTTGATCAATTTTAACTCCACCAAAACACAGTTACTGACAGATTGTTTGCAGAACGAAGGCTGACTCAATAACGATGGTTCAATTATTATATGTAAGCATTTGTTTATTGGGAGTCACAATTTCCAATGAATTACTCTGTAACGATCCCAAAAGGCCGATGAAAAAGAGCGCTTCTAAAAAAATTGATCTCCTCAATAGGTGTGAGAAAAATAAATGTTGTCAAGTTTGGTACACTCCTGCCTGGCTCTTTATGAGTCCGTTAAAAAACATGCTATACGAATTGTATAGATGACGAAAAGTTAGGATCAAATCTTGATTTCCTACAACATCTTCACACTGTTGCTCATGGCCCCGAATGCCTCTTTGGCCCCAAAAGATTCTTTGCCAGAACTGCATATAAATGGACTGCTCCAATTTTTTCGCAATACCATAGTATTCATATAATTTGTGTAAGTTTCATAAAAATGTTAGCATGGAATCAAAGAAAATTAAAAAAATTTGCTACATCAAAAAACATATTTTCAATGATAATAGTCTAACATCAGTTGAGAATTCAACTTGAGTAAATAGTGTAATTGTTGAAGATTCAACTTCGAAATATCATTCATTCGTGAATAGCGCGACTGCTGCCAAAGGATCTGAACTCATTGGCATTACTAAGGATAAGAGTTCGAATCACAACCGAAATACGCAAAAGAGAAAAACCGCGTTTTCTCTGAGATAAATTCAACCACACATTTGAATTGAAAAAATTCAAATTATTTCCTAAGTTACTCGAGATCATAATTGCTCACAAAAATGCCAAACAGTTAAACTGTAGAGATCACTCACTGTCATAGCGAAAGAATGCAGAAAGATTTCTTTGTCCGTACAGCGAACAAATGGAATGCTTTATAATATTAAACTATTCTTGACACTTAAACGAGTCAACGAAAATTTCGTTTTCCATTTGCAGCCTATAGCACATCAAAACAGAGCAACAAATTTCAGAGTGGTGGTTTTCGTTTAAAATTCAATTTACTTTTAGCGAGAATTTTATATAATTGATTGGTGAATTACGTTCTGAGTTAAATCTGGTACAGAATAAAAATAATGTATTTTCAGAAATATACGAAACCAAGGGTTATTCAAATTACATAAAATAATTGAAATCTTCCTAAAAAAAAAATCAACCTTCTACATGACATTCCACTCGACCGCTTCCCACCCCTTGCCCCACAAAACAGAGTTCTAGTTCCAATTTCTAGGAGGTTACTATGTCTTTTTTATAGATGAGATTTTACAAATTATGGAATTCTAAGTTAAGGGGATGGAACGCACACCAATATTTTCACAACCAATGCTGGTGTTCCCCAAGGTTCTGCACTCTCACCAACCTTGTTTCTTCTATACATTAATGACTTACTTATTTCCACAGTGCACCCAATCCATAGTTTTGCTGATGACAGCACATTGCATGCGTCACATGCATCTCCTAAATTTCGATCTCATACTGCAGTTACTACTGATAGAGAGCTGCTAATTGATTCTATCAACAAAGATCTGGAGCGTATAATGGAATGGGGAGATCGTAATCTTGTTTCATTTAATCCAACCAAAACCAAACTATGCCGTCTTTCACGAATAGAGCGACATCAAAATTTCCCTATTAAAATGAACCACGAGGAATTGCGTGAGGTTGAATCAGTTAGACTTCTTGGAGTGGATATTCAAAATAACCTGAAATGGAATAAACATGTGTTCAACCTCGCTAAATCTACAATGCAAAAATTAGGATTCTTGAGTCGATGTAAAAAGTATTTCAATCCCAAGCAAATTTTGCTAATCTTCAAGTCTTTTATTCGTCCATGTATGGAGTACTGCTGTCATGTTTGGGGAGGTGATTGTCAGTCAACAATAAAATGTCTAGAATCTGTACAGAGAAAAGCAATACGGTTGATTGGTAATACCGAACTAACGGACCAGCTTGATTCACTCCAGCACAGAAGAAATGTGGCTGAATTATCAATCTACTATAAATATAACTTTAGCGAATTCTTCTCTAAGGAAATTCAAAATATCCTTCCATCGTGTGCGCAGTATAATCGACAAAGAAGAGCTGCCGAGTTATCCCATCCATTTGTTGTACAAATACCTCGTTGTAGAACTGTGTCCTTTCAGAACGACTATTTTAATAGAGTGGCCAAATTGTGGAACTCAATGCCTCCCTCTGTATTTCCCGATGAATTTTCCCCTCAGGCATTTAAAGAAAATGTCCATAATCATTTAAAACAATTAGTATAGTTATCCCTATATCTCCATTCCTTCCTTTATAGTTGACATGGTATCTTCGGATATTCAAAGAGTCTAAATAATGAATCTTTCATATTTAGTGTGCTAAACATGTCTAACTAATTAATAAAAAAAAAACCCAACACAAACATTTTCGGTAATGTGTCAACAGCCAAAAAGCTCAATCTTTCATATGACACCTATCTGAATGGCATAACAAGCGGTAAGATTTTTTATACGATTGCTAAGCTGCTTAAACTAGGACAAAACAAAACTAGGATTAACAGCTTTTTATAGCCGTTCTAAGGCCTTAGGATGATAGGACCTATAGATGCTCAGAAAACATATTGTTAAGGTCCAGCAAACACCAAAGTCTTGGCACTAGTGTTCCATTTTCAAAAGACAGGAGCCTAAATATTAATGCCGCGATGATAAAATATACCCAATTTTTCGATGCACATATTTTTGTGCATATTGTCACCATCAATCTAGAAAAAAACTGGTTAAAAGAAAAAACTGGAAAGAAAAAACTGGTTGAAAATTATTTGAAAATATGCAAAAATACGGCCGTTTGGTGAAGTATGGAATAATATTCCCTAAAAATATGTATTAAAGCTAAAAAAAAACTCATAATTTTGCAAAATATGCAAAAATATGCACTTTTGGTGAAATATGCATTTATATGCATTTTAGAGTAAAATATGCAAAAATATGCTCTAACAAGTAGGGCTTAAAAGTCTTAGTTTTACCTGAAACAGATTTCAAGCTTAATCATTTTTTAATTAAGTGCTGTTAAAAAAACATGCTAGTGCATATTTTTGGTTGCC
This sequence comes from Diogma glabrata, assembly GCA_963693315.1. Lineage (NCBI taxonomy): Eukaryota > Metazoa > Arthropoda > Insecta > Diptera > Cylindrotomidae > Diogma > Diogma glabrata. The sequence goes on from OY856186.1 coordinate 395,291,100, forward strand.
CTAATGATTATGCTTGTTATGTTGTTTTAATTCTGTTTTATTTTTCTAATAAATTGCTGTCCACATACATTCGCACTCAATCACTTCATCGAACAATTTGTTTTTTATGTTGTTCAGCAAATTGAATAATGTGTTTTTTTTATTTTTGTTTTACTATGTAATAGAATAATCAATCAACATTCTGTAAAATTATTGAACTCCATGTTCTACTTTTATCACAAAAATGTGTCATCATTAGTTATTAAGTGGATTTTTATTGGGGGATTGTTTTGATTGAACTCAAGGATTATTAGGGAATTTATTGATCCTGCTCTTTCTTTTATTCTTAATTCATATTTTGATAGTGGATTATTCCAAGTTGTAAAACATAATTTATATATCGGAAAATTATTGATTACTAATAATTGAATTAAAAATATAAATACTATATTTATGCTATTAGTCTTGCTAGAAACGGTTAGAAAAACGCAGTGAAAGAATTTGACGTTTACGCTAATATTTCTGTAAGATGAAATAATTCATTTGTTTAGTGAAAAAAAAATTGATACTAAAATTTCGGAACATTTTCGAGAAAAAAATTTTCAAAACTAAAAGACAATCACATGAAAACGCTAATATTTGCATGCAAATAAAATAAATCGGATAAAATAAAAACAAATACATTCCACAACAATACAAAAGGATTGTATAACAATAAACACTAAATTTAATGTTTTTGAAATGAATTGTACCATCGATTTTGCAATTAACAGAATTGTTGCTTTTTCTTGAGGAATTTCTAGACATTGAATGACTATGACTATGTGAATGTGAAGGACTTGAATCGGCAGAACGGCGTGATGATGATTGTGGAGGTTGTAGTGCTGCTGTTCCACCTAGTGGACTTGGTGTTACAGTGACCATTGGATGGACGGAACCTTTGTTTTTGGATAAATAATTTAAAGGATGGTTTTTACTATTACATTCATATTGCTGAAATAATTTTAAACTAAATATAAGCTATGGTTCAATCAAACTACGTAAATTATTTAACGAACAAAATCCATTCTATTTTCATTCGTAAACTCATCTTTATCAAACATAATTAATTTTTTATTTATCCAAACAACATAAATTGTGTGTCTTTAAAATTTAATATCCAATTTAAAATAACTGTGATAAATGAATTACTTTTGATTAATGATTATGCTTGTTATGTTGTTTTAATTCTGTTTTATTTTTCTAATAAATTGCTGTCCACATACATTCGCACTCAATCACTTCATCGAACAATTTGTTTTTTATGTTGTTCAGCAAATTGAATAATGTGTTTTTTTTATTTTTGTTTTACTATGTAATAGAATAATCAATCAACATTCTGTAAAATTATTGAACTCCATGTTCTACTTTTATCACAAAAATGTGTCATCATTAGTTATTAAGTGGATTTTTATTGGGGGATTGTTTTGATTGAACTCAAGGATTATTAGGGAATTTATTGATCCTGCTCTTTCTTTTATTCTTAATTCATATTTTGATAGTGGATTATTCCAAGTTGTAAAACATAATTTATATATCGGAAAATTATTGATTACTAATAATTGAATTAAAAATATAAATACTATATTTATGCTATTAGTCTTGCTAGAAACGGTTAGAAAAACGCAGTGAAAGAATTTGACGTTTACGCTAATATTTCTGTAAGATGAAATAATTCATTTGTTTAGTGAAAAAAAAATTGATACTAAAATATTCAATGACTAAAAACAATAAAATAAAAAATTTAAATAACCAACGCAAATAACCTTACTACCACTAGTATTTATTTACTCATTCTGCTGGAAGTAATTACTTCGGTCTGAAAGACCTAAGTATTACATTCATGAGCCAAAACTGAAATTCTTATACCCACTTTTTTGGCATTTCTCGACGTTTCGGACCTACTGATTCTAAAAAAGCAAAAAGAAAAAAATGTCTGTCTGCCGGCCGTCCGTCTGGCCGTCATTACCTACGCTGCAGGGAAAACCGGCGAAAGGATTTCAAAGATCTTTTTTTCTAAATATAGGTATAATCAAGGGAGAGGTCCGAAAGGACGCTGTGTTCGATATCTGTACCAGAAGTGTGTCAAACAAATCATTAAGTGTGTCAAAAACAGCAAATTTTCATATTTTTGGCTTAAAAAACGTTCATTTTAAGTGATTACGAGTAGGAACATTGAATTTGGAGAAATATTGATGGTAGGGATTGGTATGTGAGATCAAAAACTAGATTATTGCATTATAAGTTTGTCAAAAAAATGTTGTCAAGTGGTCAAAAGAAAGATTTTTATTTATTTTTTACCCAATTTTTCTGGAAACAAATAAAATTTATTATTTGTTTGATATGAAATTTTATTATTATTATTGAGAATTATGGCATTATAAGTTTGTCAAAAAATGTTGTCAAGCGTGTCAAAACAAAGATTTTATTTACTTTTTTACCCAATTTTTTGGAACAAAATAAAATTAATAATTTGTATGACATGAAATTTTATTATTATTATTGAGAATTATGGCATTATAAGTTTGTCAAAAAAATCATGTCAAGTGTGTCAAAAAATGATTTCATTTATTTTTTTACCCAATTTTTTGGACAAAAAATGTAACTAATTTTATGACGTAATTGAAAAAATATAGAAGGGCTGAAATCTTACAGCTCTGAGATATCAAGACTTCGGTCTGGGTTAAGGATTTTGATATAGTTTTTGGCAAAAAACTTTTATGAGGACATGGTGTAACGTCCGCTATATTCGCCTAAACAATAATAAAACCAATTCATCTTCTGTTTCTAATTCAATAAAAATGTATTTCAATAGTTTCAGTTCATTTTTACATTAATAATAATTTTAAAATTTTCTAATACTTAACGGCTAGTTAAATTTCGAATATACTATAAAAACAAACGAATGTACCAATTTTATTTTCATTTCTAACGAACAGATGTCGTTACTCAACTTTTGCTGAATCTTGGTGTTACAAGATTTTGATTACATGAGAAGATGTAAAACAAAAATCACATTTTTTTGATTGAATGAGTTTTCGATGTTAAAAGTTTGATTTAAATAAAAATTCATTCCGGTTTTGATTTTAAAAAGGATCACATCTAGTTAAAAGTAAAAATAGTAAAAAGAATGTAATTAATTTAATTTCAATATAAAAGATTGGTGACTAATTGGGATTACCAATAAATTGTTTGTGTTTTTCTATCCAATTATCCAAACTGTTGAAATTAATGAAGTGAGTAAGAAACAAAATTAGTGATGTTTTAAGAAAAAATAATTAAATTCAAAGAAACCAAGGAAAAATTAGATGAAAAGTCTAATTTATGAATGGATTTTAGAAATTTTATGAAGGGTAGATTAATGATTATAACTATACTGTGTCATAGAAAAAAAGGACAAACAATAAAAAAATTGTAAGGTTATTATTTTGAGTTAAAGAAAATAACGGAAGCTAAACTATAAATTTGGATTACAAGGAAGCTATTAAAAGAAAAAGGAATTATTATACTTGAGAGGCCATTTATGTGTTATCGTGATATGTGGAATTTTTTTGTTGCATGATGGAACTACCTCAACTATCAACGAAAATAAGTTTAGTCTTTTTTAATTATTTTTATATGATTGTTATCAAATTGGTTTTTATTATTATTATTGAATTTCTATGTTAGGCTAACGAGTAAAAACAGTAAGAGATTTCCCAAAATTCAGGATTCGTGTGGGGATAAACTGCATCCCGTGTAAATTCTTTTTATATATATATTAGTTAACAAAGGTCCAATTACAACAATGGATTTTAGTTTTGGGCAGCGGTGTATATCAAAGATAACTCTTTGTTAAAGTATAAGTATTTTTTTATCTCTGTTTAGAAATTTATTACAAAACTAACACAAAACATCAATACGTTGCCGGAAAATTATAACAGATCGTAAATTAACATAAATTAGTGAAAAGATGATACACTCAGCAAACTACTCAAAAACCTCTTGATTTAGCGTTTCGAGAAAATATTACAAAATCACAAATTCATGTTTCTTTCAAAATTCCAAAAATATTATAAAAATTAAATAAAATTCAAACTTCTTTCAAAATTCTAAAAATATTCCAAAAATTATTACAAAATCAAAGATTAAAATTTTTTCAAAAATTCTAAAAATATTCCAAAAATTATAAGAAAATCAAATATACAAACTTTTTTCAAAATTTCAAAAATATTTCAAAAACTATAACATATTCAAAAATTTCCATGTCCAATTTCTTTTCAATTACATTTACGTCATAAGAACAGCTATATTATTTTTTCCAAAAAATTGGCTAAAAAAATAAATGAAATTGTTTTTTGACACACTTGACACTATGTTTTTGACAAACTTATAATGCCATAATTCTCAATAATAATAATAAAATTTCATTTCAAACAAATAATTAATTTTATTTTTTTCCAAAAAATTGGGATTTATTTACATTTTTAATAAAAATCTTTCTTTTGACACACTTGACAACATTTTTTCGACAAACTTATAATGCAATAATCTAGATTTTGGTCTAACATACCAATCCTGACCATCAAGATTTCTCCAAATTCAATGTTTCTACTCGTATTCACTTAAAATGAACGTTTTTTAAGCAAAAAATATGCAAATTTCCTTGTTTTGACACACTTGACGATTTTTTTGACACACTTCCGGTAAAGTTATCAAACACATCGTCCTTTCGGCTCTTCACATTGAGTAAACCTATTTTTAGAAAAAAAAATTTTTGAAATCCGTCCAGCGGTTTTCTAGATTTCGTCGGTTGTGATGGCCAGACGGCCGGACAGCCGGCCGACAGACAGACTTACATTTTTTTTTTGCTTTTTTAGAATCGGTCCTAAAACGTCGATAAATGCCAAAAAAAGTGGGGGTAAGAATTTCACTTTGAGCTCATGAATACTTAGGTCTTTCAGACGGAATTATAATCGATGATTCTCGTAACACGTGGTTTAAAACATATTAAATTTTTATACAATTAATTTATTGTGCTTTTTTCTGGCTTGAAGTGACCAAATGTTAAATGGTAAATAGAGATGAGTGGACTGTATAAAACACTTGTATATTAACATGATTTTTCTTTATTTTCAATAAAATTTTAAATATACACAAAATGGATGCTTTCAATCATATGGATTGCACGAGAATGATTCTCTTCATTCCGACGACTATATAAAATAGAACTAACTTCATTAGAAATAACGCCATCTAGTAACAGACATTTAAATTGTTTAAATTGTTAAATATTATTTTATATATTTGTAAATTTTTTTTATTATGTGTTACTTTTGATTAAACATATGACACTTTGGAAAAAGATGCAAACATGTATGGCTAGGAGTTGATTAGGACTGATTACAATTTTCCATGAAACCTTTAAGATGATTTTATTTATGAATATGACCATACTATTTACTCAAAAAATTGTTCCAATATAACTGTAAGGCGGTTTGTTTCGTTAAATTTATCAAACGCTAACCACACATAAAAGGATTTTGTTCGAACATGATGTCATGTCACTTTCAATACCCTTCAAAAATCCGGATGTTAAGAGAGAGCAGACCGAATTTATTTTGTTTGATTGTAAATTAAATATTATTGGTTGTTGAACATTATGAAACAAATTTTACTTAGGCTGTAAATCATTAGTGTACTATGTATATATATCTGTGTGTAATCTTACTTAAATGTAAGTTATTATAGTAATTAGTAGTATAATAAATAAATTTTATTAATGCGTATGTTTGGGCTTAAAACTCCCAACACCCGAGAATCACTATTTTTTTTCTAAATTTTTATTTTTATTTTGATTTATGTTTTACTAAACAAATTTTTGGGCCAGTTAAATCATATTATTTAAATTTACTGTCCCAAAATAGACGGTAAAGTAGGTTTGGTGTGTCAGTATTCCTTATCCATGTTGCTTGGCAACTGGTTTAGATAGTTTTTGTTATGTAAAATTTTTTGTACGAATCCTATTTTCTAATAACTCGTTTATAAAGAAAAAGTTAAGCTAAAAAAGAACATCAAAAAAGTAAATTTTAGTTCGTGAAAATGAAGCAATATACCATTCAATATTCAAAATTTTCTAGTCACTACAAAAAGAAGTGATATCCCCTGCTATGTAAAATCATAGACCAATAATAATAATAAAATTATAATTTGTCTATGGTAAAATGTAGTGTAAAACAAAGACTTTTCAAATAATTAAATGTTCCTCATAATTCGAAATACTTTCTGTGATAATTGGATTAGAGATTAGAATAAAACTTCTTCAACTATCTAGATATACAAATAAAAGTTTCTTGGAACAGTAAAAAGTTTTAAATTTTATTTATTTCTATCTAGCAGTGTAAAACAAAACATTTTCAAATAATTAAGTGTTTTTCATAATTCGAAATACTTCCTTGGTCACTTGGCAGTCGGCATAGAGATAAAAGTAATAAAACTTCAACTAGGAATTAAAACAAAAGTTTCTAGTAAAAGTACAAAATAATCAGGAAAATAATCAGGAACAAAGATAAGCCGATATTAACGAAACACTACCAAAAAACAATATCAAAGAATAGAATGCTAAACTACTACTCTGAACACCCAAAAAATCAAAAGAACAGCACAGCATATGGAACGGTCCACCGAATGTTGTCTGTAACATCCAAAGAATACAGGGACGAAACCATAAGAAAGATCCATGAGATATTGTCAATGAATGGCTATCCAAAGAGACTAATAAAAAGAATGATAAAGAAATATGACCACAGGAGTACTACCGAGGAGGTCACCAGGACTCAGGAAGTGATATACAAAACTTTAACATATTCGAAAGATCTGTCAGAGAGCCTAACAAGATTATTAACAAACAATAGCAATAGTTTTAAAGTCGCTTACAAACCAGAAAAAACAGTCAACAGGATCATTCCAACAGCATATGAAGTAATAGACACATTAGACCAGCATGGGCTAATATATACATTCAATTGCAAAGATTGTGGGGTAAAATATATTGGTCAGACAGGACAAAAACTCGGAAATAGAATAAAACAGCACAAGAACGATATAAGGTCCACAGTGATAAAAATCAATAGCACAGCTGCTTTTAAACACGCCAAAGAGTTAGGTCACAAGTTTGACTATGATCAGGCTATCATAATAACCAAAGAAGATAATTGGAGAAAACGTCTCATACAAGAATCACTGACCATACACATAAATAGAAACACAGCATTAAACCACTATTCCGATATAGATTCCCTGAGTCCAGCTTACACGCAGCTTTGTAACCACATTAAGAAATTACCAAGATAGCTTAAACAAAAAATAATATTACTTACATAATAATAGATATTAAACGGTTTATTTTCAAAATATTTTGCCATAATCTAATTATGATGTCCCGTTGTTGGTATTATTTTAAAATTAATGATAGATATAATTCGAATTAAGAAAAAAATTGACAATACAAATTCTGTGATAAACCGCCATGTCATTCGTCTTAGCATAGTTTTGTTGTTTTAAGTATTTATTTTAGATTAATTTTTTAAAAAGTTCTTCATGTTAATTTAATTTTATCGTAGTTTTGTCGTTTTTTAAATTTAATTTTATCAATTCATGTCAACCGAACAATTATAAGATGCTAGGACCAATTAGTTTTAATTCATGAAATAATTTAACTTGTAATAAGGTAATTGTGTTGTTTTGTGTCAATTTTAATTTATAATCTTGTCTTAAATAATACAAATAATTTTTTCATAATTATAGAACACTGAAGAGGGGGGACATGAAATCCCCGAAATATCTGAAAAAACAATGAAAAGAACCAAGGTTCATTGATCTAATGCTTGTAATTGTTTATCATTTAACTTATGTTTAACAATTAAAATAAAAAACGATAGTAGACAGTACACTGTATTCAAGTTAGATCAGATCTATGATATACACAAATATCATAGACGCCCATCACCAAAATAAGTAAAATCTATTATTTTGTACTTTTACTAAAAATTTTGTTTTAATTCCTAGTTGAAGTTTTTTTTTTTTTATCTCTATGCCGACTGCCGAGTAACCAAGGAAGTATTTCGGATTATGAAAAACACTTAATTATTTGAAAATGTTTTGTTTTACACTCGCTTCTGTTTGATAGAACTTTTTTCCAACTTTGGTGGAAAAAAGCTGAAAAAAAAGATGGAAAAAGGTGGATAAAAGTTGGAAAAAAGTTGGACAAAAGTTGAAAAAAAGTTGGAAAAAATTGGAAAAAGTTAAAAAAACGTTGGAAAAAAGGTGAAAAAAAGTTGGAAAAAGTTGGAAAATAGGTGGAAAAATGTTGGGAAAAAAGTTGGAAAAAGATAGAAAAAAAGTTGGAAAAAAGTTGGAAAAAAGTTGGAAAAAAGGTGGAAAAAAGATGGAAAAAAGGTGGAAAAAAATTGGAAAAAAGTTTGATCCAAAGTTCGAAAAAAGTTGGAAAAAAGTTGGAAAAAAGGTGGAAAAAAGGGGGAAAAAGGTTGGAAAACAGTTGCAATAATAATTTTGGCAATATTTTTAGAATTTTGGAAAAGTTTAAATTTTTAAGAATTTTTGGAATATCGGTATTTAGAAAAAGTTTAAATATTTGATTTTATTCTAATTTTTGGAATATTTTTGAATAATATATTGGTTGAAAGTTCGAAAAAGTTGGAAAAGAGTTGGAAAAAAGTTGGAAAAAAGGTGTAAAACAGCTGGAAAAAAGGTGGAAAAAAGTTGAAAATTTTCCAACTTTTTTCCTCCTTTTTCCACCTTTTTTCCACCCTTTTTCCAACTTTTTCCCAACTTTTTTCCAACTTTTTTCCAACTTTCAACCAATATATTATCCAAAAATATTCCAAAAATTAGAATAAAATCAAATATTTAAACTTTTTCTAAATACCGATATTCCAAAAATTCTTAAAAATTTAAACTTTTTCAAAATTCTAAAAATATAGCCAAAATTATTACAAAATCAAAAATTAAAATTTTTTTCAAAATTCCAAAAATTATAATAAAATCGAAAATTTCAAATTTTTCAAAATTCTAAAAATATTCCAAAAATTCTTACAAAATCAAAAAAAGTCAGACAAGTGCGAATAAAATTCGCTCGTCAAGGGTTCCGTGAATGTAAAGAAAACAATATCAAAATAATTAACATAAAGTTGTATTGTAAAGGGTTTATATTGCCCAGTGGCGAAGCGTGCTTCTGAAACTAGGGTAGACATATTCAAAAGTTTTATTAATTTGCCAGTAGAAACTAATTATAGTATATTAAGATAAGAGGACCGAAAGCTAAGGTTTTTGGACGTATGTGGAGTTTGTGAGTCGAAGCGCCAACCGAGATTTGCACCCACATTTAAAATGACTTACGTCCGTGCATCATATACTATATTTTTTATTCGCGGCAAGCAAAATATTTAAAAAAAGATTGTTCAATCTAAATCAAAATTAAAAATTTTTTAAATTTTGAAATAAAAATATTTTGTACAAAAGATAAAGGATATTGTAGATTAACAAAAACATTGTTTTAAGTTTTAGGGAGCGATGAATATTAAACATAAAATTCTTTGTAAAAGTATAAATAAACTTTTTCAAAATTCTAAAAATATTCCAAAAATTATAATAAAATCCAAAATTTAAACTTTTTCAACATTCCAAAAATTTTCTAAAAATTATTAAAAAATCAAAAATTGAAACTATTTTCAAAATTCCAAAATTAATGCAAGAACTATAACAAAATCAAAAATTCAATCTTTTCCCAAAATGCCAAAAATATTGCAAAAATTATAACATAATCAAAGATTGAAACTTTTTTCAAAATTCTAAAAATATTCCAAAAATTAATCCAAAATCAAAGATTCAAATTTATTTTCCAACTGTTCCTGTTATTCAGAAGTCGTAGAATCGAATTCACAATCACACAAAAAATTGCTCAAGAAACATCTAACTAATAATTACAAGTTTTGTCCAAAATATTTCCCATAATATGTTTCTCAAAAAATTTGGAAACAAAATATATAAAAGAAATAGACATAAACAAAACTGTCTATCCAAGAAGGAACAAAAGTTGAAAATTTGTTGTTGCTGCTATTGCTTATTTTGGTAGTCATAATTTGAAACGTCTACTGATGTTTCTCAACAAATTTGGAAACAAAACAAATATAGACAACTGTCTATCCAAGAAGGAACAAAAGTTGAAAATTTGTTGTTGTTGCTATTGCTTATTTTGGTAGTCATAATTTGAAATGTCTACTGCAGTGAGAAAAACATTTTTTTTCTGTGACGGGAAAAAAGTTTAACATTTTACTTCTGCTGACAGGTGCAAAAATGCTACTTTTCATAAAATACTTTTTTCCCCGGGAAAAAAGTATGTACTTTTTTCCCGGATAGATAAAAATATATATATAAATACATATATACACATAAATGATAAATATTATGAATATTTATGAACATTTATGACTATTTTAATGTTAATGAAAAGTTATACCGTTTTCTTCTTGATGTTAATAACTGGTTTTGACAAATAAAATGAAACTTAATTTTAAGTTTTTATTCAAGAAAAATTCGCATGGTGTGGTGAATATACATATTGTAATATTTGTTTAATGGTATTTTTTGAATAATTATATTAATATTTCGTCGCTTTAATAATGAAACAACGTATTCGCAAAAGTGTAGTTTCGAGATAATTGGGTTTAAAGATTTTTCGATTTTCTGATTTTCATAAACTCGGCAGCACTATTGAATGAATAAAGATATTGGAAAAAAAATGTCTTCCAATTAATCTTGACTAATTTCCCCACAGCATATTAAAATTTCACATTGGTACCTGCTGGCTTTTCTACCTAAAAAGAGGTGAAAATTCAATTAGGTACCTTATACGTTATTTCATATTTCATATACGTTATTTCATTTTGTATGGAAGTACGATTAAGCCTAAAACTAATTATTTAGAACTAACGCATAATATTTTTACAATGTTTTATTTATATGAACCAGAATATCATGTAGTAATGAATGATGCGTATACAATATTTTAGATTTACCATTTCGTGTGGCGATCGTAATGTATGTAAAGCATACGACACTGATTTTACCCAAGTTATTATTCTGTAGGAATTGAAATATCGTACATGCATTTACGCTATTTCAATATTTAACCAAATTCAAATTTGCATGTACGTTAATCAACAATATATTAATTTTCACCACCACTTATAAAAAAATTGAAAAATGTTAAAATGCCACTTTATAGACATCCTTATGGGGAATGCAGCGCACCCATTATATAATAACAACGTATATATGGTATAAGTTATTTCATTATTAAAGCGACGATTTATCCAGTCACAGAAAAAAATAGTGTATTATACACGGGAAAAATTGTAGATTTTAGCTCTCGGTTTTTTGTCTCCCTCCGCTTCGAGTCGGGAGACAACACAACCTCGAGCTAAAATCTACTACTTTTTTCCCTTGTATAATAAATAACTATTGTTTGTTTGTACATGAAACTGGGAAACGTTTGTATTAAAGTTTCGGGAACATAGCTGAATTGTTTTTGTTCTAATTATTGTATTAAAACTTAATGATTTTCTTAGAACGTTTGACAAAATAGTATTAAGTCGACATTATGCGAACAATATGAAAATAAAGTTTCATATTTATATTATGTTTGGGTAGACACTGTCTAGTGTGTCTATACCGACGCTTCGCCACTGATATTGCCAGACCATAGACACATAAAAAATAAATGGTTCATCGTAAATATCAATAGTAAATGTCAATCTCATCTAAATTGATCGAAATGATATAAAAAATATTACTTTAGGTTAAATGTTATCCATAGCTGTTTATGGTAGCTAAGGAACGACTCAATTCTGTTAGTCAACGACGAAATTTAGGGTTTGGGTGGTGTTAACACTAAAAATAGGACTTTTTTGACAATAATTCAAAAACGGTGCATCGCAAAATTCTAAAATAAATTGTAATTTTTCTTAATTTTGGTGCTCTTTCAAATGACACCCCACTTGACCGGGTCAAAAACCCTTTTTTTCACCCTTCCCCTCTCATCCCCTAAACACATAGAAATAAAATCACTTGAAGCTTCGCTATATTTTTCGTTAAGGGTTTATCAAATTTCCTATCCCTATGATTTTTTTCAAATTTTTCTGTCAATCAACGAAGAAACGTATAGGGGGAGGACCAACTTTTTGTTGCACTTTTTTGAGAATAATTCAAAAACGGTGCATCGCAAAATTCTAAAAAAAATTGTAATGTTTCTTAATTTTGTTTTTATTTCAAATGACACCCCACTTGACCGGGTCAAAAAACCTTTTTTTCACCCTTCCCCACTCTCATCCCCTAAACACATAGAAATAAAATCACTTGAAGCTTCGCTATATTTTTCGTTAAGGGTTTATCAAATTTCCTATCTCTATGATTTTTTTCAAATTTTTCTGTCAATCAACGAAGAAACGTATAGGGGGGGGACCAACTTTTTGTTGCACTTTTTTGAGAATAATTCAAAAACGGTACATCGCAAAATTCTAAAAAAATTGTAATTTTTCTTAATTTTGGTGCTCTTTCAAATGAAACCCCATTTGACCAAATCAAAAAACCTTTTTTTCACCCTTCCCCACTCCCATCCCCTAAACACATAGAAATAAAATCACTTGAAGCTTCGCTATATTTTTCGTTAAGGGTTTATCAAATTTCCTATCCCTATGATTTTTTTCAAATTTTTCTGTCAATCAACGAAGAAACGTATAGGGGGGGGACCAACTTTTTGTTGCACTTTTTTGAGAATAATTCAAAAACGGTGCATCGTAAAATTCTAAAAAAAACTGTAATGTTTCTTAATTTTGGTGCTCTTTCAAATGACACCCCACTTGACCGGGTTTTAAATGATGTTTTTACCCCTTCTCATATCCACCCCCTTAATACGTATAATTATTAGTATGTGGTACTTTACTATATTTTTCTTTAAAAACTTACTAACTTTTCTATCATTCAAAATACTTTTTAAGATTTTCGATTGCTTAGGCTCGGAGCTAATCAAGGAAAGGAAACGTACAGAAAACGCTATTATTTAGATTTACATAAAAAATGATAGGGTGTAAATTTCCAAAATATATTTTTTAGAAATACTGAAGTGAAGCCCTTTCATATGATACCCTACTTCACTCGATATAGAAATGTATTTTCTCAAAAACCTCACATCGTAGCCCTGTTAACCAAACGAAATCCATTTTGTTTTTTTTTCAACCCCTCATACAGATTAGTTTTATACGCATGCCAAATTTCAAGTTCATTGGATTTATATTAATCGAGATAATCGAAATAATGTGAAATACACGTTTTACTCTCACCAATAGTGTTCCGTATAAAAAACTGAACCCTAAAATGAAACTTTTATCAAAATTCTAAATATATATATATATAAAATTCAAAAATTCTACTTTTTCAAAATTCTAATAATATTGCAAAAATTATAACAAAATCAAAAATTGAAACTTTTTTCAAAATTCCAAAAATATTCCAAAAATTAGAATGACATCAAATATTTAAACTTTTTCTAAATTCCAATAATAATCCAAAAATTCTTAAAAATTCAAACTTTTCCAAAATTCTAAAAATATTTCAAAAATTATTACAAAATTAAAAATTGAAAATTTTTTCAAAATTCCAAAAATTATAATAAAATCAAAAATTAAAAATTTTTCAAAATTCTAAAAATATTCAAAAAATTCTTACAAAACCAAAATTTAAAACTTTTTCTGAAATTCTAAAAATATTGCAAAAATTATTACAAAATCATAAATACAAACTTTTTCAAAATTCTAAAAATATTTCAAAAACTATAAATAATTCAAAAATTTCCATGTCCAATTTTATTTTCAATTACATTTACGTCATAAAAACAGCTACATTTTTTTTCCAAAAAATTGGCTAAAAAAATAAATGAAATCATTTTTTGACACACTTGACATTATTTTTTTGACAAACTTATAATGCCATAATTCCCTATAATAATAATAAAATTTCATGTCATACAAACTATTAATTTTATTTTTTTCTAAAAAAATTGGGTAATAAATAAATAAAAACCTTTCTTTTGACACACTTGACAATATTTTTTTGACACACTTAACAACGCTTTTTTGACAAACGTATAATGGCATAATTCTCTATGATAATAATAAAATTTCATTTCAAACAAACAATTTTATTTTTTTCCAAAAAATTGGGTTAAAAAATAAATAAAAATCTTTCTTTTGACACACTTAACAACATTTTTTTGGTAAACTTATAATGCAATAATCTAGTTTTTGATCTCACATACCAATCCCTACCATCAAGATTTCTCCAAATTTAATGATCCTACTCGTAATCACTTAAAATGAACGTTTTGCAAGCCAAAAATATGAAAATTTGCTATTTTTGACACACATAATGATTTTTTTGACACACTTCCGGTACAGTTATCGAACACAGCGTCCTTTCGGACCTGTCCCTTGAGTATACCTATTTAAAAAAAAAAAATTTTTGAAATCCCTCCAGCGGTTTTCACTGCAGCGTAGGTAATGACAGCCGGACGGCCGGCCGGCCGGCCGACAGGCAGACATACATTTTTTTTTTTGGTTTTTTAGAATCAGTAGGTTCTAAAACGTCGAGAAATGCCAAAACAAGTGAGGGTAAGAACTTCACTTTGAGCTCATGAATGTAATACTTAGGTCTTTCAGACCGAAGTTATATGGAGGGGCTGAAATCTCACAGCTCGGAGATATCAAGACTTCGGTCTGGGTTAAGGATTTTGATATTGGTTTCGGCAAAAAACTTTTATGAGGACATGGTTTTTAGTTTTGGGCAGCGATGTATATCAAACATAACTTTTGTTAAAGTACATGTATTTTTTATCTCCATTTAGATATGTATTGCAAAACTAACACGAAACATCAATTACGTTGTTGGAAAATTATAACAGATCATAAATTAACATAATTTAGTGAAAAGATTATACAATCAGCAAAAAACTCAAAACCTCTCAATTTAGCGTGTTGAGAAAATATTTCAAAATCACAAATTCATATTTCTTTCAAAACTTTCAAAATTTATTGTAAAAATTAAATAAAATCAAAAATTCAAACTTTTTTCAAACAAAATTCTAAAAATATTTCAAAAATTATTACAAAATCAAAAATTGAAACTTTTTCCGAAGTTATAAAAATTATAATATAATCAAAAATTTAAAATTTGTTCAAAATTCTAAAAATATTGCAAAAATTATAACAAAAACAAAAATACAAACTTTTTTCAAAATTCCAAAAATATTTCAAAAACTATAACAAATTCAAAAATGTCCATGTCCAAATTCATGCTCAATTACATTTACTTCATAAAAACAGCTACATTTTTTTCCAAAAAATTGGTTGAAAAAATAAAAGACATCATTTTTTGACACACTTGACATGATTTTTTTGACAAACTTATAATGCCGTAATTCTCTATAATAATAATAAAATTTCATGTCATACAAATTATTAATTTTATTTTTTTCCAAAAAATTGGGTAAAAAATTAAATAAAATTCTTTATTTTGACACACTTGACAACATTTTTTTGACAAACTCATAATGCCAAAATTCTCTATAATAATAATAAAATTTCATGCCATACAAATTATTAATTTTATTTTTTTCCCAAAAATTGGGTAATCACTTAAAATGAACGTTTTTTAAGCCAAAAATAAGCAAATTTGCTGTTAATTGTGAACTGTTAATGTTAAGACTTAATGATTCTTTTAAACACTTCCGGTACATATATCGAACACAGCGTCCTTTCGGACCTTTCCCTTGAGTATACCTATTTTTAGAAAAAAATTTTTTGAAATCCCTCCAGCGGTTTTCCCTCTCCAGTGTAGGTAATGACGGCCGGCCGGCCGGCAGACAGACATACATTTTTTTGGTTGCTTTTTTAGAATCAGCAGGTCCTAAAACGTCGAGAAATGCCAAAAAAGTGGGGGTAAGAATTTCACTTTTGGCTCATGAATGTAATACTTAGGTCTTTCAGACCGACGTAATGAAATTGGACATGGACATTTTTGAATTTGTTATAGTTTTTGAAATATTTTTGGAATTTTGAAAAAAGTTTGTATATTTGATTTTGTAATAATTTTTGCAATATTTTTAGAATTTCGGAAAAAGTTTCAATTTTTGATTTTGTAATGATTTTTTCAACATTTTTAGAATTTTGGAAAAGTTTGAATTTTTAAGAATTTTTGGAATATTATTGGAATTTAGAAAAGTTTAAATATTTGAATTTATTCTAATTTTTGGAATATGTTTGGAATTTTGAAAAAAGTTTGATTTTATTTAATTTTTACAATATTTTTGGAATTTTGAAAGAAATATGAATTTGTGATTTTGTAATATTTTCTCGAAACGCTAAATAGAGAGGTTTTTGAGTAGTTTGCTGAGTGTATCATCTTTTCACTAAATTATGTTAATATATGATCTGTTATAATTTTCCGGCAACGTATTGATGTTTCGTGTTAGTTTTGTAATAAATTTCTAAACAGAGATAAAAAAAATACTATTACTTTAACAAAGAGTTATGTTTGATATACATCGCTGCCCAAAACTAAAAACCTTGTCCGCATAAAAGTTTTTTGCCGAAAACTATATCAAAATCCTTAACCCAGACCGAAGTCTTGATATCTCAGAGCTGTGAGATTTCAGCCCCTCCATACTTTTGTTTTTTAAACCACCCACTTTTTTAAAACTAAAAGTGGTATGGACGGTTGAATAGTATAAGTAAAACTATCAACAAGATTCTAATTTGATGTGTGAATTTTTAGTTCGTTTCAAATTACATTGTTTTATCTAAAACTTTGTTTATAACCTTCATTTATATTTTTAAAATTCTGAAGTCCACAACATTTCTGTATTATTTAATACAATGTCCATAAAACCAAGTTTATCACGTTTTCAATAAAAACTACTTACAACTTTCAAAAAAGCTATAAATTCGAAATTATTTTTTTTGTCGGACCACAAACAAAAAAGCTTAATTTGATTGACATACATAGAAAAACTTTACGTAGCAACGTAAATTTGAAGAAAAATAAAAGTTGTTTGTTACTCGATGAAAAAAAGTTTATTGCATTGCTTTTATGATTTACTTTTTATTTATTTTTAAAACTTTACCAAATAAAAAAATTTAAAACCATGATAAAAGTTCATGACAATTTAATGCTTTAGGTAAAAGTTTGGAAAACATATAATCAGTTCTTCCTGAGAAGTATCAGTAAATGAAGCATTTCCGACAGGAAATGGTTATAGTCTTTATACATATTTGAATAAATTTTATAAATGAGTTAAGAGCCTCATCGAATACATATACTGTTTTTAGTATTCCATGAATAAAGAGAGCTTTATGTGTTTGAGATAAAACAAGATAAGTATTTAGCTAAATGATTACCAGAACTTTCGATGGTTTTGATTGCTAACATTGTTAATTGTTATGGTCCAAGAAGCCTGAGTACCAAATTGTTCATAATGCAGATTTAGAATTCGTTAGTTTTTTATTAACGGTTTAAGATTTTTTACAAACTACAAATTTCAATTTATACAACATTGTGCAAAGGTGAACCAATGAAAGTTGGTGGAAACCACTGTTTCCTATAGCTCTCTTTCGCAGTTGGATCCATCAGAAAACCAAGCTTTACTAGAATTGCCACCTGTCTATATTTTATACAGATTGTCTATATTTTGACTGTCTTTGCCCAAACGAAGGAATCAGTTTTTGTTGGTTTGTAAATGTTTTATTTGTTGTTGTTGACGTTCAAGCTCACGTGAGATACCATTATTAATAGTAGTGAGATGTCCCTAGCCAAGACGATATCTTAGGGTTGCAGGTGGATAAACTCCATACAGCCAACGTTAGCGCATTCGATCTTAGTAATGGCATATTATTCGATGGTGCCACGCTATTGCTTGCTCGAAGAAACGAGCCTTGATATAACTATTTTACTTTCATTTCCTCTGTCCTATTATGATATATTTGGCTATGTCATATTTTGTTATCTGATAGGATTTATTGTTTATTATTGATATCGCTCAAAAACTTTGACTATCGCTCAAAAACTAATCAGTTCCTTGCCATACATATTTGCATCTTTTTCAAAATGTGTCATCAAAATTCATTCACGAACGAATGCTGTATGCTCCCAACAAACATAAAAAACAGTGAAAAAAAACACGTGTTGTATGGTTGACCCCCCAACCCTTTATCCAACGTACTTCAAAGGCTGATAAAATCTTTCTCATGTTACTTGAAAGCTTTTACCAACGTTTCATGAGAATCGATCGGTAATTGTAGGCTGCAGTAGGGATAAACACTTGAAAAAATTTTTTTGACGGGAAGTGACAAACCGGAAGATGGTATGCAGAAATATTGAAAACAGTACCGAAACCTTATATATCAAGTTTCCATTAGAGCATAAGCCGGGATTAGAAGTTATTCAAAATTTAAACTGAGAGGTGTTCGGGAGACCCCCCTCCATTTTGTCCAAATTTGAAATGAATCCAAATCTACCATTTTCAAGTGAACCTGTATCATTTGCTAAAGTTTCATCAAGATCACATACCCACCCACACACAGACGTACACCAAAATTTTATTGGCTATTTCGATAGAGGATGGTCCAAAACACAAGTCGATAGAGGATGGTCCAAAACACAAGAAAAAATTAAATTTGGGGTATGTAAGATTTTTTTTTCTCGATAGATTGCATTACTTTGCTTCACACAATTTAAAATTATGGTGAAGTAAAAAAAGAAAAAGTAAAATCATAAACTTTATATTTTTCTCCTGACAGGGTAACTATATTTATGATCACCACACCACTGGATAAATTTAAATAATTAAAAGAAACAAATTTTAATAAATTAAATAAATAAAATTTTGTGTATTATCTCATAACTAAAATAAATGAACATTCTTTGCTGTAATCCTTCTCGGGGATGGACTTTCACTTAAAAATAGATAAAAAGACACATTTTAAGTAAAATATGTTCCAGAAGGTCTTTTAGATAGATCCATATTTTTCGAATTATTCGCGATTTAAAACTTAAATTTTTCGTTCTATCCAAAAAAGTTGTTAAAGAAGCTTAAAAACTAAGAAATTGGTTTTATTTGAGTATTATAAGTTCAACATGAAGGTAGTTATGACTCATTGAGTCTGTTATGGCTCATTGAGTAAACAAAATGGCGGAGGAGTTCCAAACAACTATTTATTTTAAACATCAATATCTTAAAGAACTAAGATTCATTTTCGATAAAATGTTTCAAGTAAAATTTTAAATAATTCTGTTTAACTATTTCTGGATGGTTTTGCTCTGTTCCGATGAGTGGAAGACATCTTTTAAGCGATATAGCTGATGTTGACATACCACAAGGAAAATTTATTTGGTATTGTGCAAATGTGGTTTGTTTAATTGCTTTTTGAACTTGGTTGAAATTCTTTTCAAAACGACAAAAAGTCGAAGAATATAGGAAACATAATAAATAAGAAAATAAACCAAGATATATTCGATTACTTTACCCATAAAAATTACTATATATTATATTAAAAATACCCTTAAGTGTTTAAACGTTAAAAACATTTATTCTAAATAATCGATTATTTGATTTAGATATTAAGTTTGTTCACTGTTTGATTTATTCCACAGTAAAATGTATAGAGCGAGAAAAACAATGTTTCAAAGAAAAACCTTTTTTTTTGTACAATTTTCTTTTCGAATAGAAAACAAAAGAAATACTCAAATAGCTTTGAACATAGCCGGTTAAATTATATTTGAGTGTTTGCAGTTCATTGGATACTTTATTGAAGCTTTGTTATAGAAAAAGTTTTATTTATTTGATTTCGGGTTGAAAAACTCCCCGATTTTTTTTGTAGAATTAGAACTTGTTAATTCTAATCTTTTTATTGATATTTAACTGAACATTTACGAATTAGTTTTGTGCAGAATAGGAAAGTTTTTAATAGAAATATATAAAATTACAAACAGAAAAAAGAAAATATAATTAATTTTTGGAGATTGGCGCTAAAATAAATTGGGATACAAAAGGGATTAAAATCGTTCTACATTCTACAAACAAATTTTGTTTTTCATTTTGCAATCGGAATAAAATTAATTATGTATTCAAAACCTACTGAAAATAACCATTGTATGTTGTATTAATAATTTCCTTTTTTGTTTAATTAAAATATAAAAATTCAAGCAGAAAATTAAACTTTTTCCATACATATATTAATAAAGTTAAATATATAATCGCGATTTTAAATAATCAAAAATGTATAATTCTTTATATTCCGGTTTCATACTAATTTTTTTTTTTTTCATATTTAGCTTATACGTCAAAATTTAGAGCAGAAGAAAAAGCATTTTTCTATGATAGCTTATATGAAAAGTCTATTTTCATCACGCTTAATGCTCTGTGAAAATGGGTTCTTTTTCCACTAGTGTAAAAAGAATAATAAAAATTGTAGTTGCTATGGTTTTTCATATAATTTTACAAAGTTTTTTGAACAACGCAACCATGAAAAATGTGAAGGGGCTGAAATCTCACAGCTCTGAGATATCAAGAGCGGTCTGGGTTTATTTATTTAGCGTATGGTTTTTTTTGTGACACATTAAAAAATTAATCTTAAAAATAGGTAGACTCTTCTATGAAATCTACCTAAAACAATACATGGATACACATTAAATGAACTTACAATCGATTTGATTGCGTGTCTTTTAAGTAAATTAAAAAGTAAAATATTTGAACATTGGGCAGTACATTTGAACATTAGATGTTTACATCGAGCGAGTCTATCCATGCTACTACATCGGGAGTTGCCAAATGGATGTCTGAGATGTTGCCATTATAACGTCGAATTGGATGGACACACAGTTGCAATGTGTTTTATAGTTTGTTGTGGAGCGCCGCAGTCACACTCAGGGGACTCTGAAATGCCCCACTTGTAGAAAGAATCAGCACAACGTCCATGATTCGTTCTTATTCGGTTTAATGTAGTCCAGGTATGACGTGGCAAATCGAAACCAGGTTGGGTAGAAGTCGGGTTAGTAATAGAAAGGCCAGTTGTGTTGTAATGTTGCCAGGAGGTGTCCCAGGCATCCAAGATATTAAAATCAGTTGCCAGCAGGTTGCTGGCAGTTTTATGTGGAGGCTTTCTTGACTTCAATCGACAACGAGTGTGGTCACCGTAATATTCGTGCAAGGGTAACGTGGTGTTGTTGGTTACCTTTTTATGTTCACGCATGAGAGCATGCGAGCGTCTGAGTGCAGGTGGAGCGATATTGCTTAACACAGGGAGCCAAGGTAAAGGGGTGGATCTGATAGTACCACTTATAGTACGCATCGTAGCATGCAGCTGGCAGTCAACTTTTTGAGTATGTGTGCTATATGGTCTGGGTTAAGGATTTTGATATAGTTTTCGGCAAAAACGAGTTAGTTTTGGCCAGCGATGTATATCAAACATAACTTTTTGTTAAAGTGCATGTATTTTTTATCTCTGTTCATCAAAACAGAGATAAAAAATACATGCACTTTAACAAAAAGTCATGTTTGATGTATTACATTACAAAACTAACACGAAACATCAAAACGTTGTTGGAAAATTATAACAGATCATATATTAACATAATTTAGTGAAAAGATTATACAATCAGCAAACTACTCAAAACCTCTCCATTTAGCGTTTCGAGAAAATATTTCAAAATTACAAATTCATATTTCTTTCAAAATTCCAACAATATTGTAAAAACTAAATAAAATCAAAAATTCAAACTTTTTTCAAACAACATTTTTAAAAATATTTCAAAAATTATTACAAAATCAAAGTTTAAAACTGTTTTCAAAAACTTTAAAAATATTGCATTAATTATAACAAAATCAAAAATTGTAACTTTTTCCAAAATTATAAAAATTATAATAAAATCAAAAATTTAAAATTTTTCAAAATTCTAAAAATATTGCAAAAATTCTTACAAAATCAAAAATTGAAACTTCCAAAACTTCCAAAAATAATTCGAAATTCCGAAATTCTTCCGAAATTCTTCCGAAACTTCCAAAATTCCAAAAATAATTCAAAAACTATAACAAATTCAAAAATTTCCATGTTCAATTATATTTACGTAAACAAACAGCTAAATTTTTTTTCCAAAAAAATTATCTAAAAAAATAACTGAAATCATTTTTTTGACACACTTGACAATATTTTTTTGACAAACTTACAATGCAATAAAATTCTCAATAATAATAATTTCATGTTCATTATAAATTTCATTTCACACAAATAACTAATTTTATTTTGTTCTAAGAAAATAATTAGAAACCATTCTTTTGACACACTTGACATTATTTTTTTGATTAACTTATAATTGTCAATAATAATAATAAAATTTCATATCAAACAAATAATTAATTTTATTTTTTTCTAAAAAATTGGGTAGAAAAATAAATAAAAATCTTTCTTTTGACACCCTTGACAACATTTTCTTGACAAACTTATTATGCCATAATTCTCAATAATAATAATAAAATTTCATGTCAAACAAATAATAAATTTTATTTTTTTCCAAAAAATTGGGTAAAAAATAAATAAAAATCTTTCTTTTGACACCCTTGACAACATTTTTTTGACAAACTTATAATGCAATAATCTAGAATTTAGTCTCACATACCAATCCCGACCATCATGATTTCTCTAAATTCAATGTTCCTACTCGTAATCACTTAAATGAACGTTTTTTAAGCAAAAAATATGCAAATTTCATTGTTTTGACACACTTGACGATTTTTTTGACACACTTCCGGTAAGGTTGTCGAACACATCGTCCTTTCAGCTTTTCTCATTGAATATACCTATTTTTAAGAAAAAAAATGTTTGAAATCCGTCCAGCGGTTTTCTAGATTTTGTAGACATACATTTTTTTTATTTTGCTTTTTTAGAATCAGTAGGCCCCAAAACGTCGAGAAATGCCAAAACTGTGCGGGTAAAAATTTCACTTTTGGCTCATGAATGCAATACTCTTCCAGACTGAAGTAGAATAGAATATGTATTTTGAATGTTATGTTGTCGATTTCTAATTTTATGATATATAGTAAATATCCATATATAGAGCAATTCCATCCTAAAGCGATCACTTGTTGTCCATCAAAATTTTATTTTGCCTTAAACTATTTTCATTCGGTAGAGTATCGAAAATGGTTTAGTAAAAATTTTTTTTTTGATCCAAGAAACGCTTGGTTATCCTGTGCTGGTATGGTCTAAAATCGCGAACTGTGCGAACCGATTTTGAGTAGGCGCGTTTGAAAGCAGAAACATAGTAGTTTTCGGGAAAATTTTTATCTGAGCATGTTTTCATAGAACATCTATGAGAAAATTGGAAAATGGTCAGAAAAATTGTCATTTGACATAGCCTGAACTGAAATTTTGCCCATTAAAAAAAAAAACTTTCATATATTAGCTTTTTAGTTTCCAAGTATAAAAATAGGGATATTTCTCGTTCTCAAGTAATGTTTTTTTAAAATTTTTTCCTACAAAAATAGGGTTCTTTATATGAAGTTTTAATCCAAATTTCACGCTCATAAACCTTAATAAACTAAAAGCCAAAAACATACATCTGAAAATATTCTGCGCCTACTGCCGTCAAAATCGGTTCAACCGTTCAGAAATGGTGGCATTTTCAAGATACGCGTGTAACCAAGCACAAATCGCGATTTTAAGCCATACCAGCACAGGATAACCAAGGGTTTCCTGAAACAAAAAAAAATTTTTACCAAACCATTTACGATACTCTACCGAATGAAAATAGTGTTACGTATAGTAGTTACGATACTCTACCGAATGAAAAGGACGTTCGATAAAACAAATAATGGTAATGATATTCAAAACGTAAATATAGATAATAGATTACAGGAATTCACATCTCGTGCATACGCATCAACTCCAGAGCCGCAGTCTCAAACATATTATTTACCAACTCCAAAAATTCCAATACGTTATACAAACAAAATTGAAAATCCAGTTGAAAAATCAATCGACAACATAAACGTCAAATATAAAATTCAACCTAACCTCAATAATACACCAGTTCAAAACATAGATAGTGAAATACAACCAATTAATTTTCCATCAAATTATAAAAATATTCATCAATCGGAATACACAGAATTGATACCTAAATTCGATCAAGATAAATCAACAATAAGTGTAAATAATTGGATTAACGAAATCGAAACGTCATCAGAAATATTTGGACGGAATACAGTGGCAAGATGTTGTAACATCACTTTTCACGATTCTATCGTATTTTACGCTAATCGGTATGCTGTAACACAAAACGAACGATAATCGACAGTCGTTGTGTTACAGCATACCGATTAGCGTAAAATACGATAGAATCGTCAAAAGTGATGTTACAACATCTTGCCACAGAACTGCGTTTCTTCTTAGCAAAGACACGATTACGAGGAGCTGCAAAATCGTTCATCATAACGCAACCTATTAAATCATGGGTTGAATTTAAACATAGCTTAATAACAACGTTTTCAAATATCAACGACGAAATTGATACTCATAATAAATTGTCAAATCGCCGTAAATAAAAAGACGAATCTTATTCTTCGTATTGTTTTGAAATGATTGCAATGGGACGCCACGGTAATTTAAGCGATTCAGCAATACATAACAAACGGAATAAACGATATGGAAATTAAACGGATCCTGTTAGCTAATCTATTTAGTACATCCGGCGAAATTTTGGAAATCTTACGGTACGCAGAACGATACAATAGAACATCACCGAACAAATTTGGATATCAATCATCATTTTGTGAAACGGAAAATGACTTTACACATCATAATCAACAGAATAACTTCAATCAAGATACCAAATCTAAACGTTATCCAGCAAAAGTAATATCAGACGTTGTACGTGACGAAGAGAGCCATTTTAAGTGTTTTAATTGTAATAAATACGGTCATAAATCCATCAACTGTACGGAACCTCCAAAACATTCTCGCTGCTCGTCTTGCAATAAGGTCGGACATGTAGCTGAAAATTGTGTACGGCAAAAACAAACAATCGCTTTAGTGTCAGGTATAGCCCCATTCGAATTGGATATAAATCTTCCGCTTGGAGAGGAAACTAAGTTGAAGTCTTTGATAGATACGGCAAGTCCAATCAATTTATTAAAACGAATTTTGGTTCCAAACAAAATACAAATTCAAACTTGTGAAAATCTACAACAATATTTTGGACTAAACTTAAATTAAGTATTCTAGGATATATTGTAACAAATTGTAAAATGAATCATAAATTGTTTTCCATCAGATTCTACGTCGTTCCTGATAATACGATGGTCTATGATTGCATCATTGGTCGAGATTTTTTATGTGATCCTACAGTTTATTTTAAAATTGAATCGAGAATAAATCAAAATATTATTACGGTGGATTTACACGACGATATCGACAATCGGGTAAACCTGTTTAATGAAATATTAAGTATCGATTACGTAGAAACTAAATCAGGTGAGTTTAACATTGGTCCGTATTTTGGCAATAATAAAGACGATTATCACATTGAACGAAAAATTAAAGACATTTTGAGTGAATATTTAAATAAACCTAAAGTAGGCGAACCGCAAGTTAAACATGAAATGACAATCGAACTAACTACAGACAAATGTATAAGTACGCCACCTAAACGAATGTCTATCATGGAAAAGGGAATAGTTCGTGACTTGACGGATGATTTAATTAGTCGAAAAATCATTAGAAAAAGTAATAGCGAACATTATAGAAAAGCCGTGCTTGTGAAAAAGAAAATGGGAGATCGTCGCCTTTGCGTAGATTTTAGAAATTTAAACAAAATAACAGTAAAGGATCGATATCCTTTGCCACTCATCGAAGATTGTATAGATAAGTTGAACGGCAAATCAGTGTTCTCTTTAATTGACCTTAAAAGTTAAAAGTGGATTTTATCATATTCCAATAAGTAACGACTCAATCAAATATACGTCATTTGTAACACCCGACGGACAGTTTGAATTCTTGAAAGTCCGATTTGGTTTAAGTAATGCACCAGCAGTGTTCCAACGATTTATCAACGAAATCTTTAAAGCATTAATTAACGAGAGTAACGTAATAATATATATAGATGACATACTTATTGCGACAGATAAGTTAGAGAATCATTACGCTGTTTTGTTACAAGTATTAGATAAAATGCATCTTAATTGCTTAGAAATGCAAGCGTTGAAATGTTCTTTTGCGAAATCCAAAATAGAATATCTTGGTTACGAAGTAAACGCGGATGGTATAAAACCTTGTCAGCATCACATTGAAGCTGTGAATGAATATCCTGAACCACAGAATGTTCATGAATTACATCGGTTTATTGGTCTAACGAGTTACTTTCGTAAATTTATTAGGAATTATTCTTTAATCGCGAAACCACTTTACGATTTGTTGAGAAAGGATGCAGTCTTCATATTTAATCAAGCTGCTCTCGAATTTTTTGAGTTATTGAAAATTAAATTGGTCAGTTCACCTACGTTAGCATTATATAATCCCAAACTGGAAACGGAACTGCATACGGATGCTAGTCAACACGGCTTTGGAGCTATATTCATGCAGAGACAATTAGACGGAAAGTTTCACCCTACTTTTTTTTACAGTCACCGCACAACTGAAGCGGAAAGTAAATATCATTCTTTCGAGCTCGAAGCGCTCGCAATCGTTTACCCTTTGAAAAGATTTCATATATATCTTCATGGAATCAAATTCACGATTACTACAGACAAGGATTCTAATAATCGAATACTTAGATGGTCTTTATTTTTAGAAAATTATAATTATTAGGTAGTACATCGAACTAACGATCGTATGAAGCACGTTGACGCATTAATTCGAATTTATATAATTTCTGTACTCAGTGAAAATCTTTTATCGGATAAATTATCAAGTTTTCATCTAACGAACGAAACCGTAAGAAACATTCGAACTAATATTCTAAATATTGGTGAAAACGAGTTCTATGAGCTTCGTGATAATTTAGTTTATCGAAAACATAAAGGTAAACTATTATTTTATGTTCCAGAATTGTTGGAAGATGAAATAATTCGTATCGTTCATGTTGGAGTTTCAAAAGCTTTAAAACTAATTCAACGTCGCTATTGGTTCCCTAAAATGGTTGAAAAAATTAATATCTTTATAAAAGAATGCCTAAAATGTCTAATATATCAGCCGAAACAAGGACGGAAAGAGGGTTATATGCATTTATATGACAAATTCGAAATTCCTTTCAATACGATTCATGTATATCATATGGGACCTCTTGAGACTACGAAACGAGGTTATAAATATATTTTGGTAGTAACAGATGGATTTACGAAGTTTACGAAACTGTTCGCAACCAAAACAACAAATACTATCGAAGTGATTAAACACTTAAAATTATATTTTAAACAACTGAGCATTCCAAAACGTATAGTCTCGGACCGTGGAGCTGAATTCACTTCCGATCAGTTTGAAAAGTTCCTTAATACACACGGTATTACGCACGTGAAAATAGCAACGAGTAGTCCTCAATCCAATGGTCAGGTCGAACGAATGAACCGAACTTTAATACCAATATTAGCGAAACTTGTGGATGTTGAACACAATAAAAATACGAATTGGAACGATCAATTGAAAAATGTAGAATACGTACTAAATAATACTATTAACCGAAGCATAAATACAATTACATCAATAGCATTATTTGGAGTAAATCAATTGGCGGGTAATAACGAACTAAATTCGATAGTTGACGCACAGAACGAGCAGCCAAAATCGTAACTTAGAAGAAACTAGACGCGAAATAGTTTCGAAAATAAAGGAAACACAATAAAAGAATAAAAGAATTTTGACAAACGACGAACTGAAGATCATAAATATGTGGAAGGTGATACAATTTATTTACGTAACACACAAACAACAGTTGGACAAAACCCAAAATTTTTGCTTAAATATCGTGGTTCATATAGAGTAAAGAAATCTTTACCAGGAGATCGATATGTTGCGGAGGATCTGCCGGGTAATATGTTGACGAGCCGAAAGATTCAAGGAGTTGCCGCTCCAATGAATATGAAACCCCTTTTAAACAAAGTTCAAGTTAATAATGCTCCAGATGCCAATCGAGACGATTGATTGTCAGAACGACCGAATTGTAGTAGAATATTCAGTGTAAACCAAAACGAACATTTTTAAATTTGGAAATGTATAAACGTAGAATAAGTTCATAATATTGTTGATAGAGGGAGTGAGAGGAGAGATATAAATGTAGTTGAAATAAACCACGTTTATTAATTTTCATTGTTTTATTTTAATTTAAAATAACGTCCTGACAAAACACCACAGTTCGTAATCATGTCTCACTCGACGCTAGCGCGTTTCGTAAACAAATGTTTATACTCACGAAAAAAACAATGTTTTCATTGTTTGTAGGAAAATATACTATTGTTAATGATGTTATAACATTTTTTCTTCAGATCTTTTTGATGGTGAATAGATGCGGAAGTTCGTTATGTAGCTTTACTATCATTCGATATGGTTAACTTGAAAACAAAATTCAGTAAAAAGGTGAAAGAAAATGTGATAAATGTAACGCACAAGTTGACCTGATTCTAAACAGGCAACAGGCGCAACACAGTAAAATTTTCATTATTCTTTTATGGATATATAAGTAGTAATGTACTTTCCAAGTGAATCTTGACATGTACCCACTTGAAGTTCGAATGTCAGAGACTATTTATTTCCAACTCAAAAGTCTAAAGTCAGAGACTATTGATTTTTAACCCCAAAAGGCCAAATATTTTTCAACTTGTTCAGCAAGTTTATTGAGTAAATTTTTAACCTATGCCAAATACTTTTTAACCCACCATTAGCTAGAAAGTTATTTTACTTAGGACTTGTACACCGCCCTTTGCTTAATCACACCAGAAACTATTTATTTTCAAGCCAAAAGACCAACGGCGGCAGAGACTATTTATTTTCAACCCCAAAAAAACTAACGTCAGAAACTATTTATATTTTTTGATTTTCTAAGGTCAAATCGTAGATGCAAATTTTATGTTTGAAACCCCCCGATTCGAGTTATGTTTTATTTATTATTTTTGTACAAAAGGGGACAACCGGAAGTTTCCTTTTTAAGTTGTTCAAAATGTTTCTTATCGTTACGCCGTTCACGATGATGGTGGCAGGGCATAACCAGGACATAACGAGCACTAGATAGTACAAACAAAATTTTAATTTGACCGTTTTTATCTATTTGATGAAATCTGTTTGTTTTCCCATGACAACACTTTTCTTGACGCTATGTGACTGTTGTTAGTTAATAACGCACATGTACTAAATTTCTTACGCTGCTGCTACATTGGTGATTTTATCATAGGTATAAACAACAATCAATCGTACTACAATAACTTTTTTGTACCACATGCATAAAAAAATATTCAATTTTGTACGATTAAAAGAAAAATCTACTTTTCCGCACATATGACCACAAAATAATTTTTATGCCTGGCACGCACGCCGCCTGCATGTGAGATTTGTAGTTAAATCTATCCTATATATAATATTTTTATAGCACCAAAATATCAAAATATTAATTTAAATAATTTACCATATAGTAAAAACAACACACATTGCATCATTTGAATTGCAAGAAAAAACAATTTATTTGGGTTTTCAAGGTTTACAATTTTGACAGCTCTTAGTGGAATTACTATGTTCTTTTATAAAACCCATAGTTGGATTCTTATGTTTATTTTTTCGAGCTAGTATAATTTACAACTATTACAACGAAGATGGCGCACTTTAATTATTTAAAAAGCTTAAATTTGTTTATAACTTTGTTAAATAAATGATTAAATTAACAATTAAATAAATATTTATAAATTTTATGCATTTGTTACATAAAAAAGTGTGTATTACTAGTGCGAATGCGTTTTCCAAACGCAAGTTATTGCAGTTATTACTAACTCTTGTTTGGAAAACGCATTCGCACTAGTAATACAATCTACTATTTTCTTCTCTTGTTATATTTTTTGATTCAATAGTTTCACTAGATTTTCCCGACAAGTTCAACTTGAGAGCATGAGCCTTATAATCTCTGGGTTAGGGCTCAAGCTGTTTTTCACATTATCTTTCTTTCTTAAGTTTTACAGGAAAAATTTTAGCGGAATAATCTATGCTGCTTCGTAATAGCTGGAATATAATTTCAAAAAAATACTTCTGTGGGTACCATACTATAAGGACAGTTTGCAAATGTGTTCAAAAAATTTTAATTATTAACGAACACGTCTGTATGTTTTATTTTATTTAGACCATGGGATCATAAATAAAAATCTAAGCTGTTTACAGTTTATCAAATTGGATAGGTTTTTGTAGTATGTCAACGTTTGAAAATTAAATCAATGTTACTCATACAAGAATCGTTATTACGGGTGGTTGAGAAACATTGGCTAAAGTTAAAAAATTGCAAGATTTTTAAAGTGAAAGTTGAATACTCAGAGGCCGTGAACCCAGATTTTTGTCACTATGGTTGGCTAATATTGAAGAAGTATGGGTTGTTACAAAGCTGTTTGCCCCGTAAAAATTTATTTATCTAAACAACTTTATTATAAACAAATCAAGACGTTCAATACAACTGATCGTTTTTTATCATATTTTTTTCGTTCAACCCTGCTCGCAATGATATTTTGTTTTTTCGATTACTGTCTCATTTTGTGATGTTTTTGATTCATTGACTCAAAAACTATAAGTTAACAAGAATTTGGCGATTTGATTTTAATTTATTAATTAAATTTTTTATAATACTTGTTAAGTTTGAACATACAAAATTATTAAAATGTAAAAGTATATATAGAAATTTTTTTTTGTAATTCAAATATTTGTAAGATTAATAATTCCATAATTATTTACAAGAAAGTTGATGTAGTTATAATAAAACGCTTTTAAAAAGTAGTATGACAGCCTCTCAGAAGAAGACCATTATATATAAATAAAAGACCGAACATCTAGTATCAACGAGTTACTGCCGATAGAATGCCAAACATTATAAAAACTAATTTTAGAAATTTAAATTTTTGTTTTTTTTAATACGACCGACTGTTCCTTTTGGTTGAATTTATACGACCGTCATGTTAATCAACCATCAACTGAATTTTTATTTTTGGATGCTGCTATTATTGGTTATTCTCTCATTATTGCTGTCTACAATTTACTTTAGTGGTCAACTCCGTCAACAATTTGCTATAACAATTTGTTGGAAAATTTAGTGGTCAACACCGTCAACAATTTGATATAGCAATTTATTGGAAAATTCATTTGTCAACCCTGTCAACAATTTGCGACAGCAATTTTGTAGAAAACTTAGTGGTAAACACCGTCAATAATTTGGTTATAACAGTTTATTGAAAGACTTATTTGTCAACACCGTTAACAATTTGCTATGATAATTTATTGAGAACTTAGTGGTCAACACCGTCAACAATTTGCTGTAAGAATTTATTGGAAAACTCATTGGTCAACATTGTCAACAATTGGTTACAATAATTCATTGCGCAACTTATTGGTTAATATTATCAACAATTTGTTATAACAATTTATGGGTCAACATTGACAACCATTCTTTAGAGTAACATTGCTTAGTCAACCATTTATTTACATAGGATGGTGGACTAGGTTCAATTAACTGGCATGAAGAAGTTGGATCTGGAACAAATCATGATGTGTATGAAATATTTATCTAATATTGTTTAAATGTAATAGTTGTAGTTATATGGTTTTGTGTGTGATAAGCTCGGTTTCTTCTATCTTTGGGGTCGTTAGAGTCCCTTTTCTTTGTCTTCGCTTGTTTAATTCCGTTTACACAGTCTCTTTTGGTGCATATCTGATTATTTGTACTGAGCTGAGGGAAGTTACTCTTCGGACACACATGGTTGAAGCTTTTCGAAATTAAAACACTGCCAGGCACGCAGTCCTCCGTTTGCTTCCTGTTAGTGATTCTCTAACTCACTAGCAGGTCCAGTGTTCATTACAGGAGGTTTGGATCCATTACAAAAAATAGGGTGAGTAAACCTTTTTTTTTTCTTGTATTTTTTTATTTTTTACTTTTGGGGTCGACAGAATTCCTGTTCCTTGTTTATTTGAGTCCGGTTTCTTTCAAAAATTGTACGTGCAATTCAGCATATGTGTTGGGCTGAGGAGACATTTTCGAACTCGCAGACTAAGACTAGTTGGAATTTTAATCTCAAGCCACGAAACGCCGCGGATATTCCTGATTCCGGTTCCATTATCAGGAACGCACTGTGTTCATTACAAATTAGCGCCCAAAGTGGAGGCTCCTTCTAGTCAAGGGTTATAACTGGGTTTAGTAATATTTTAAATAAGACCCTTGATAATTTTACAATCTTGGCAATTTATTTTTGTGAACAAAATATTCTTCGAAATTAATTTTTGTCTTATTAGATTTGATAAAATAACTGATGACTCGGAACGTAAACTTCCAAACCTTGACGTGCATGAGCAATAGTGGTCTGAATTACTTCTAATCATTTTCTATTTGAAAGATGTCTTTTGTTTTTATTAATGCAAGGGTAAGAACTAGTTCTTCGGGACTATTTCTTAATGGGCTTTACACACCCATTGTCATTAGTTTTAAAAGTACCGGGTGTGCTAAATAAATAAATAAATATTGTAACTTTTTTATAGTCTGGAATAAATATATTTTGTTTTAGGGAAAGTAGAGCACATTCGAGTACTTAGAACTGTACGTTTGGAAATTTTATTCTTATACCCTTTTTTTCTTTTAAAAAGTATAAAAAAAATTTACTCGCTGATTTTTCTAAGTTTTTCCCTATGGGTGGCTGTAATACCGCATCACAATACTACTGTAACAAAAATATTCAGATTTGTTCGAAAATAAAATCCGAATTTGCAAAAATAGAAGATTTGGCTCATTAACACCTCAGAAGGTCTCCAGTTGTTGTGGGACCTAGATATTACAAGGATTCTATATGTGTTTTTGTAAAACATATTGTAATTCTTACAAAACCAAAAAACATTTAAAAAGCAAAATTTTAAAAAATAAAATAAATTATTTATTTTATTTTGTATTTAATTGTTTATTTTATACAGCTGGTTTTGATATCAAAATATTACTAGAGGTATGTATTGCACTTTTATAACAATGCTTCTATTTATACGTAAAACCATCGCCAATAATACATAATAAAAACAATGGAATATAATAATTGGTGGAAGTGAACATCAAAAAATGCAAAAAATATAATTAGTTTTGAATTAACTGCAAATAATTTATAGTATTATTGTATCATTGTGTTCTTTGAATGCAGTACCAAATTATCTTACTGTTTGTCCAATATAAGTTTCTGGAGTTAATCATGATACCAATATCAGAATATTGGTAATCACTCGTAGTTTTCATTAAGATTTTATTTTTATTTGCTTACAAAGATGTCGCTAATATATAAAGCAAGTTTAGTGAGCGTGAACTTAGATTCGCATTTAATTGGCAATTTTATTTTAGCCGAAAATGAAAAATCAAAAATGGGTGAGGTCTTCAATTTAAATGATTTCCAGAAATAAAAGTAAACGCTACTAGTATGTGATGATTTCTATAAACACACTCTCTTATATTTTTTATAAGAAATAGCTTAGGAATATTTTTAACTTACGCCAAACTACCAACTAATCTGAAAAAGTTGTTGTCCTAAACATATTTTGCAAGTGTAACTTAAAATTTTTATTATTGTTCCAATTTGTGGTTTTAAGTCATTAAATATTTTAGTATCAATTTATTATTCGTTCTTTTGGTGTTGTTATTTTCCTGAGATCCAAATAATTTTTATATCAATTATTTTTAGTTTAATTAAATGTTTCGATATACATTAAAATCGCTTTGTGTATTAAGTAAACTCAATTAAAATGTGCTTGTATTTTATTGTAATTTAAAATGTTCAAAATCTAGTCATATATTCATAAAGCTATATTAGAAACGTGTAAATGCGAGATAAACAACTGTGCTAATAAATTTTGAGTCAAGCTCTTGATCCAGCTACTCAAAATCTAAGTTGAATTGTGGTTTTAATCCTTGATTCAATGAAACCAATACAAATGTTCCGTACAGAATTATTTGATTGATTATTGTTATAAATTATGATTTATTTCAAGCAGCATGACTGAATAACATACTATTATTCTAGAAAATACCATCCATAAAACACACATAAACTCCAAACTCTAACGCCTAAAACTATGATTAATTTAATGAAATTATATATAATATAAACATAAATCTACCTGATTTTCCCTTTGAATCACTTTCATGCCCTAAATGTCCTAATGATTGCAATTTATCCGTTAACCCATGAATTTTATCAACAAAACTTTGCCGTGGTTCTGATGAAGAAACAATTGATGTTTCAACAATATTATTTAAATTTGGAATTGATCCTTGAAATGATTAAAGTGAAATTTTTTGAAAATTTTAATTAATTTATGTTTGAGTTTATTATCGAATAAATAATTAATATTGATTCGAATCGAATTCGAATAAATAATTATTAATGATTTCCATAAAAAATAATAAAAATTGTTTTCTATTACCTTTACCTTTTGTGTGCGATGTTACAGGTGCACATGCAGCATTACTACTTATAGCTGCCATTTGACTTAAAGCTTTTCCATGTAATTGTGATTGGGCGATTGATGGTTTTAGAAATGATAAAAATAAATGTTTTGATAGCTCGTCCGGTGTTTCGCATTCCAAAAAAGCATCTAAAAAGTGTCGAAAATTGTCATAGTCGATTTCCTGTAATTGAAATGTAAAAAACTCGATTAGTCAAACTAGTTTGCTTCTATTTTTATAATGAAAACCACCAACTCTTGACATTTTAACTGCTGCAGTTAATTAAATTTGAAATTATTAGAAAATTTTGCATTTAGGTCAATTAAAAATTTCAGAATAATTTTTTCTTTCATTTTGACGGCAAGACATTTGACGCCATTTTCACGATTATTCATTTTTTTTTTTGGAATAGTAATTTTGTGTAAGGAAACTAATTTCCATCAACATTAAACTTTGACATTTAAATACGACATGAAAAAGAGTAAACAAGTTGACATAAAATAAAGAAAAGATAAATTGGAAAATAAATGAAATTAATTTTAAACAGTAAAAAATAATTAACAGAAAATGTCATGGATTGAACACAAATGAGAAACGGTTTGTGTATTGACTTGAACTTTAGCAAAAGTCAAATAATATTTTTCACAGTACCAATGTTTTAAATGAATAATTTAGGCTAATCTACTGCTAATTCTAAGATGAAAATCTTACCTTAAAACACTTCAACTTAAGCTTAGATAATAAAAAATGACTAATAGTGGATGAGCAATATAAATTTGAATTTTCGGTAGGACATCAAACCACATAGTTTATTTTCATATTTGGTAAAAATTGGTGAAAATGAAGAAAATGTAGAAAAACAAGTCATAAAAGAATAGGGTTGTTTTGAATAATTAACATGAAAGGGTAGTGACGTTTGTTATGTATCTTTTTAACTTGACGTTTTTATTTTCAATGGTAACGAAGGGATTGAGTTTAATCATCCATATGATAAAATTCAATTAACTTTCAATCGCCTTGGTTATTGAGTAAATTGATTCAACCTGATATTAATTCATGTTTCAGCATGATTAGGTTGTGGATGTGTTTTCCATTTTGGATGGAGTTGATGGGAGATGTTTAACATTAAATCAATTGAACTAACAAAAACAGATATAAAATACGGAAAGAAGAATACAAAAGTTAGTTGGATTGGGATGATTTTCATATATTTGTTTCCGAAATAAATTAAAGAATAAAGTCTAATATAAGCTCTGAAATTCTATTTCATGTATCAGTATCAGATTTTTCTAAAAGATCTTTCGATGGATTATTCTGGGTTTTTTGATTAAGATTCTTTTTCCATAGTCTGAAATATCTTATGCATACACATTATCAAAATTAAATTAATTTCTACGTAGCATTCTGTCTCCCGTCAATTAGTCGTTATTTTTGACATGAAATTCTAAATTACAATGAATCTTCTTGTCACAAATGTTTAAATGCGATCGTAAAAATAATTTACCGTAGGCAATTCTTTTATCTTGTTATAATAAAAAGGAAATTTTTGTTGTTTATTTTATGGAATAAATTTAAAATAATGGGCAAGTTCAACTTCCTATATGTTGGCATTAATTCTAATATATTTTGTTTTTCACACTCTTTATCCGTGTGAAAATATCATTTAAGCTCATTTACTTAGTAAATGTAAACATTTTAATATAATTTTTCTGGAAAAATAAACGTGTACGAAATTTAGGTCAAATCCGTTTTCTGAGAAATATTTTGTTGTGAGCTTTCAGGAAGTTAGTGACAAGAGTTTATGTTTTTGTTGTCTTATACAAATTTGAAAATAGATTTATTATTACGAAACGACTACGATTAGCTGATTTTTTTAATCGAAAAAGATTCCGAAATATTTGTTATTATTCAAACATGGTTTTTGTTTATGTTTTCCACCCTAAACTCGATTGATTACATTTCTATTTCGATTCATTGAATTTATAATTTCTTATTAAACAAATTGGTTTTGAAATTTTATAAGAAAAGCTAAGCTCAAAGAAATTTAATTAGATTTAAAAATAAAAACAAAAAATTGTTGTAAACTGAAGGTTAACGACATGAACAACAAGAGTTTAATTAAAAATAACAAAAATATAATCATATAAGTTTAATAAATTAAAAAATTTATTGACGAAAATAACTTACAAATTCCATTGTATTTTACTTTGAATAAAATACTTTGAATGGTAAAAGTACTAAAAATAACTGAAACCAATAGTAAATAAATTCGTCACAATTTGGTGCCAGCGGCGGGATTATAAGTGACAATAATGGTTTAATTCAGTGAGTTGAAGGTTCAAGAATAAATAAAAAGGTAAAACGAAAGGAATTACCAACAGAAGAGAACAAAATTAATTGATAGTACAGCTTTGAACAGATATAAAAGCTAGAAACAGCTACAAAATCGCTCACAATAACCAACATTGTAAACTTGAACGTGTAACAGCTATTGTAACAATTTGTCGATATATTATTTCTGGATTTTATTATTTTCCGTTTTTATAAGCTATTTTGTTGTAAAATTTAAATTTTTAATTTGAAGCTACGCCACATACACCCCCTTATCAGTGATTTTGATTCCTAGCAATATCACTATAAAAAGGTGTTGACATGTTGAGATGTATTAGAAAACATATAAATTTTTAAATAATAAATTTAAAATCTTACATTAAAGATTTATTGCATAGCCAACAGTTTAATTTTTTAATTTAATAACTGATGTTAAAAGTAGAATTTGGAATGGAATAGAATGTGACTGTAGATTAAGATATGGATTAAATAATGGTAAATGAGTAAGTTTTTTAATCTAAATAGTGTAGATATGACTCTAACAGCGAATGTTTTAAGATCATTGAGAGCGGATGCATAATGGAGCCAACACGAGGAGCAACTTATGTTAGAAGTAGCTTGAGTGAACCAAAAGGCATCATTAGGTAATATGTTGCTGCCTAAAGATAGTTTATTGGTAATCATTGATATATACGAAGAAACTTGGAGAAGGATTGATGCTGAGAACACAAAAAAAAGTAAAAGAAAATAAGGGTGATATAAAATATTGGACGACGTATTGTTATTTAAGAGGAATTTAATTCTGTTTAGGACGGCCTGGTTTAGGTTGAATGTAATGTAACGGTAATCAACGGAATGAAATAAATTGTTGATACATCTTCATGAGACGAAAGCTATATTAATACTTATGTTAAAATCACATATGCACTGCAAATAAAATTCAATGAGATTAATTCAAATCACGTGGACGTAGCATATATAAATTTGAAAAAAAAAAAAAACAAAGTTTTTGTCTTAAACCAACGTCTCCACTATGATATTCCATCACGATAATGTATGTATCATGATGAAAAACGAGTTGGTTCAAAAATAAATTGTTATAATTTGTTTTTGATTTTATCAAGCCAAAAAATAAAGACAAACTAGACAAATATCTAAGGAATATTTTTCCTTGTAGGGCAATTTTTA
The DNA here is from genome assembly GCA_963693315.1 of Diogma glabrata. NCBI lineage: Eukaryota > Metazoa > Arthropoda > Insecta > Diptera > Cylindrotomidae > Diogma > Diogma glabrata. The sequence continues at coordinate 395,329,437 of OY856186.1, forward strand.
TTTATGAAGAAACAAATCTTTTCGTAATCATTTCGTTGCATTTTGTACTAATTATGTGAATTTATTTGAATTTAACCCAATGAAATCCGCTAAAATGTAATGACATCATCACCAATCACATTTCAATTACACTAATAATTGGACAATTATCACAAAAAGGGCAATTATCACAAATATCGTTTTGAAAGTAATATGAATTAATAGAATTATAAATTGATAAATGTCTGTAAATTAATAAGTAAGTGTAGATAAAGATAATTTTTTCAATTATTTAGTTATTTTTGGCAAAAATTTTCTATACGAATTTCCATCGACAGGTGATAAATCCTTATAATGGTTTTGAAATTTCCTCAAGAAAGTGGCATTGATAATAATCCTCGGCCTGTAGGCTCGAACTTTTAGCAACCCACGTGCTTTTGGAATTTTCGTAAAAATTTATTTCAAATTATCACCCTGTCCTTGCGAAATTACTACTGATAAATTCTAAGTCAACAATCATCTGGTTAATTTGCTGAAAGAGAAACTTTTTGTGAAATATACTAACACACGCATTAAAAAATTCGCTGTCGTGCTGACAGTTATCATAATGGAGACGCTGTGTTGCAGTAGGTGAATGTTGACAAAAATGGAATTAAAATAAATTTTAAGAATTATGAAAGAATTTTGAAAAGAAGAAATCTTAGAAAAAAGAACTGCTTAAAAATTGTTGAACCACAACACCCCCCTCTAGTGCCATAAAAAATGTGACGATATAAAAGTAAGAAAGAAGGAGAGGTTTTAGACTGACAGAAAGAAAGAAAGAAAGTGAGTGGGAGTTTTTTTTCGCTCTTCCGACCTGTTTAATTGTGGATTTTGAATGAGATTAAAGTTTTGTTGATGAATATGATTAAAGCTACCCCTGTTAATTGATAGACAGTGTCGCGTTACCTGGTTTCTGTTGTGAAATAACAGAAGAACAGGATATATCTGAAGGAGGTGAGTAGACATTATCTGTAAAAAACGATGTTACGTCAGCAAGACTGTCATTGGTACTCGACAATGATGAATTTTGAGTAATGTGTTGACCTTTACGGTCAAAGATGAAATTTTTGTCATCGCAGAAAATATTTGAAATGGCCTTCGTATGCTGCTTGAGGTGATTAACGTACTAATTCCTTACGTAAGAAGACATGCAAATGGACGCGTGTGTTGAAGCAATAGAGAGTCTAAGGTGATTAACACGTTGTTTTAGTTGTAAGGCGAAATCAAACTGAGGTGTGAAGTTAGAATTTCGGCCAAAGAATTGTCTAGGCAGACGTATGTTAGTACCGTTGACCAGCTTTGACCATGAAGATTGAAAATCTTAACTAAAAGTGGTTCGTAGCCGAGTAATATTGACAGTTGAATACCCGGACAGTTCTTCCGAACAAGAACCATGATTGCTGTTTTGAGGTTTGGTTCCAGCATTCGATTAATCCGTTACATTTAGGATTGTAACTTGAAGTTTGTTTGCGTCCAAAACCGATAAGTTTAAACAACTCACTGAAAAGGTTGGATTCAAATTAAGAATTTCATGATCAGTGACGATTACTGAAGGTTTTCTAAAATGTGCAATTCAATTGGTGTAAAAAAATCAACTCAGTCAACAATTGTCACGCAGCAGCGCTTGTCCTCAGAAGTAGGAAGTGAAGCAATAATATCCATGTGTATCTCGGCAATTCTTTAGGGAGCTTGGGGGGTTGTTACGAAGCTGTTCACCCCATAAAATTTTATTTATTGAAACACTGTCTTATTCGTAAACCAATGCGTTTAATGCGATTTATCTTATTATTAAATCAATGTTTTTAAACAATTTATCCGAGACACACAACTTATCGTCTTTTTTATTCTTATATTTCGTTTTCTCTTAATGCGATCCTGAATGATATAAGCTATTAGCTTATCTAATTTTTAAATGATTTTTTTTTCCGAAAAAAAAACTTGACAGCTATGATCAGCTGATTTGTATTTCGAAAACTTTAAATAATCTTTATTTCTTGCAAATCGAGATCATATTACATACATTAAAATTGTTTGCCGTTTGTAATGTGAAATTTAGAAGTTATTGATGTGTGTTTGTGTGTAGTCCATGAAAGTCCGAAACCATTTAAGGTCAAATTGAATTTAAAAAAAAACCTAGTTGGAATTTAATAGTACAATTTTTAGTTAAATTAAGGTAAATGAAAAAAAATTAAAAGATTTGATGTAATTTATTGAATATTTGTAGTGGAATCAAACCATAAATTATGAACCAAAATGGAACCAAAAACCATAAATTATGAACAAAACCTGGGCCAAGCTCACACCACAGCTTTTGGGGATCGGGCCCGGCTTAAAATTTTTAAACAGCCCAAACTTGGACCAAGTTTAGACTGATTTCTTGGGGCCAAGTCTGGCAAACCAGGCTTGGGATAGGTCTGGCAAAGTATTCTTAGACCAGGTATACCAAATCATTTTTTCCCAGACCTCCTTTGAATGTGTGCAAAGAGATTGTGGAAAGAGTAACATATATAAAAATAAACATAATATGGTTTGTGCATTATTTACAATTCATTAGACGCGTAATAACGCGTAATTACGCGTTAATAACGCGTAATATAATAAACTGAATTTTTGTTCAGTCTTGGCATTTATAACTGGCCCAGACTGAAACCGAAGCTAACTAGCAAGGTTTGGCTCGCCACTACGGGCCCAAAATTGGTTCGTAGTTTAATATTTGCAGCTTCTACCGGGCGTCTAATGCGATATAATATTTTGAAATTAGTGGTGAAAGGAAGGCATGTTTTTTATTTGAAAAGTGTTTAAAAAGACTTGAGTTTATGGTGCTCTACCCTATAATTGGAAAACTATATGGATTAATATCCTATTCAAGATGTTTGAGATGTTTGATATTAATCGTTGATGGCTTCTTTTCTGGTCATAAATTTCATTCGTTTTTGCCGTTGTTCATTTTTGTTTAATTATTTTCTTGAATGCTATGAAATTGGAAATGAGCTGATCTCGTTTTAACGAAGAATTTAATATGATCGATGGATTAATTTAATATATTTCCTATACAAGTCTAACAATTGCCGACGTTAATTTTGTTACAACAGTTATTATATTCTTTATATCCACCAGTAGTCTGAGTTGTTTACATATCATTGAAGAAGCATTGCTTAGAATGATTGGCTGAGGAACAGGATTGGCATGGATAGTGGAATCAGGACGAATCATTCAGTGAGTGAAATAGTTTTAAATAACTAAATGTAGTAATAATTGTGGTGGTATTGGTGAGGATGTGATGATCTTGGCTTTTTCAGCCTTTGGGTTCGTCAGAGTTCCTTTTCTCAGTTTTACTTTTTTTCCGATTTTACAGTCTCTTTTGCGTGAATATCTTTTCATTTAGGCTGGTCAAGAGGGATATTCCTCACGAGACTGAAGCTTTTCTAATAACAACCTCGCTTGGCAACTAGTTTTCCCGTTTGCTTCCTGCTACTGGCAGGTTCTTCCACTAGCAGGTTCAGTGTTCATTACAGGGTAGTTACCAAAAAGAGATTCAATATGCGAGAAAATTTCCTCTTTTGGCAAGCAAGGTAGTTTTGTGCCATTTGTCGTACATATTTTTTAAAAGATGGCCAAATGAGTATGTGTAAGGAGTTTGACAGAACTTTGAACTGCTGGATGAGGCAAACTGTGGCGGTTATTGAAAACAGAGTGACAAAATTGCTTTGAAATAAAAGATCGAGCGTTATCAGAAAAGGTATCACATACTATAGTTTTTTCAATAGTTTTAGTAGAATTTGTGTCTACTTATTCCTTATGTTCAATATGGTTGAAAGGTGCATCAACAATTTCGTCATAGCTTTCTGGAATTGATATATGCTCAACACGAGAAAGTGTGTCGGTATCTATATTATCAATTCTGTAAATTTATTGATGAAATCTAAAAGTCTTAATTGCTACCTTCAAGAAGATAACGGAAATGCTTATTGGCCGAATAAGCTGCTAAGAGTTCGTGATCATAAGCGCTACATTTCTGTTGCGACTTGTTAAGTTGTACAGAGAAGAAAATAAGTGGTTTGCAACCCTTGTTAATTTTTTGTTGAACAACCACGTGGGGGAGTATTGTGGCGAACATTTTCACTAATGAATTTTCAAAAATTTTAAATATTGTATGCGATGTTTTCATTTTAATGCCAAGTCAGGAATATTGTTGGGATGAAAAAATATTTAAAACATAGAATATTATAATATTTGTTGTTACAATGAACTTTTCTAATAATTATGTCATTTTAATTTATGCCGGATAGCTCAAAAAAACTATTTTAAAACTGACATTACGCCGGATACTGAATCTAAGACAAACAGACTGATTCCACTTGCAAATCTCTTATATCACGGAAACATACTATTTATTTGCTAACACAAAGAAATTAATTTATCAACAAAAATTAAATCAATTTAAAAATACAATAAAAAAGCTTACACTAATTTATCATCTTCAAGGTTGTCTTCATCGTGACTCACAATTCCTGATTGTATAATATATTTAGCACACTCATTACATAGAAACAATGCTACATACATTGCCCTTCCTTTGATACACGACCAATTTTCATTTAAAATCACATTCACATGCACCACCATCCACCAAAATCCCATGCACCACGTATAAATTTATTGCATTCAATTATTTTCCCCATGGAAATTCATCATCACTGCAGCCAATTGGAAATCCATTATAACCAATTACCACAATTTAATTATCGTTGTTCACAATTACGGCACCAACTTGTGTTGTTGGATCTTTACTACGTATTGCTGCCAGAAATGCAGTTGCCATAACATATTCAGACCAAGGAAGATAATCACCACGCTTTTTAATTTACAATTTGTTTTCTTTTTCTCACAACTTTAAATTTATAACAAATAAAAACAACTGATAATTCTTCTCTGTAAGTCGAGGTATAAATAAACTTTTTCCTTTATCACATTTCATCACTTAGAACAAACAAATAAATAATGAAAAAACTTCACCATAACATAAAAAAATTGAATTTATTATAAACACTTTTCAATAAAATTTACATCCTTTGGTTTTAAATTATACTAATTTAGAAAAACTTAAACAATTATTATAAGAATAAATTAAATTAAATTTTAACATAAATTTAAACAAATTCTATTCTTTATAACACATATTGTTTTTTTTTCAATTTTCCAAATTATACTGACCCAATTAATACAATATATAATATCAAATCGATTTTTAAGTATATACTGATCGAATTAATTAGAAAAATTCTCATTTTTTTATTATAATTTTTTTATATGTATAGCTGCATTCTCGTACACCACCAGATTATCCGCTTCAGTTCCCCTTTCCAACAATATCAACAATTTCTCCAACGTATAAAAAAAACATTAAATCAAACATGTTTATTGTTGAAATTGAGTGACGCAGCTAAATTTCAACAGTAGCATACAAAAATGTTGCGACCTTTAAGAAAATTAATGAAACTATAATTGAAAATAAAAACTATCAACAAATAATTTAAAAAATGTGGCATGAAAAAAATTGTGACATAGACTTAAAAAACTATATCATAGTCTTAAAACCGAGAATCACTTACAAACTACGTATATACAAAATGAATGTAATACTAATAAATTTTAATCGAATATAATTTGATCAAATGAAATAAGACTCACATCAAGACCAATCGCAAATATTCTAATATGACATTTATATATTATTTCTGATAGGAGTTGAATCAGATGTAACATTAGCGCTTGACCTACTACATCTTGATTCGGCCCTAATCTATTATGACATATCTCAATAAAATGCTACTCAGAAATTCGTATTCAGTACACATAGAGGGCAAAGCGGGATGGTAATAAAAAGAAATTAATAAATTTTTAAAATTTGAAAAACATCAATAAAAATAAAAAAAATAGCCCAAAATCAAATTAATAGAAAAGGAAAGGATTGTTGTGATACCTTTAAGAATAAGAAAAGGGTGATAAAAAGAAAAATATATACAAATGGGTTTTTTCCAATAAATAATAAAACGAAGTTTTAAAAAAATAGTACATTATGTAACAAGGTTGAGAAGTAAGCTATTATTGACCGAGAACTTTTAGATCCTGAGGCGCGTAACGCCGAGGGATATAATGTTCGAGGTCTATATTAGTCTTCTCAACCGAGGTATATATAGAATTTTTTTAACTACTAACATTAATTATTATATTTGCTTTGATTAGAATTTGATATTAGTCATTTTCCATTTCATTTTTAAAATAGTTTCATACAAACAAAACGAAATAACGGAATGCAATTATTATTTGTTTGTGTTTTTTTGTTCATTTCAATTAAAAATAAAGGAAAATTTGTCATTATTAACCTATGTAATGTTCTGTTATTATTATTGACCTAGCTTGAGAAAAATTACTTCTCATTGGGGCATTCGAGTAAATAATGACGATTTCTCAAGTTAGTAGTTAAAAAAATTTCTTTCTCTGTTCGGTTGTAAAATAATTATCCTTAAACCATAATAGTAGTATATTCTTTTTCATGTTTCTTAATTTTTTTTTCTTATTAGGCAAGGACACTATCTCTTTTTTAGCTATCACAATAAAATAGCTCCCATTGAATTTTATTTCCGTTGGTGTAATTTAATTTAAATTTAATCGTAGCATAGCGGAGCGTAGCAAATTTGATCCAAGCTTTAAATCAACACTTGACAACTATTCCGCTTTTTCTTATCTGCACATTCTCCTAACCTTTATAACTTCAAAGTTAACCTTATGTTTTATATGACATGTTTATCATCGTTCATCACTTCTTATCCTCATATTTTTTTATTTTTAACCTAATTCTAAAACATATTTCTTTTATTAATTTATTATTTCACAAATAATTTGAAAGCTTATCTGTTCCTCAAGACCTAACCCTCAAACTCATTTATCATGTTTACAAGTTATCTTTAGAACAATAATTATTATATTTTATTTTTTATTTAATTTAGTCATTCTATTATATTTTCAGCAACAATTTGATACCATCATCATCATCATCATCGTCGAACATATTTTTTTATAAAAGAAAACTGAATAAAATAAAAAGGAGAAATAATAAGAAATAAAATCAAAGATTTATGAGTCAATTTAGAAAAAGCGAGAAACAAAAAACGAAATTTTATATTAAAAAATTTTGATTTTATATTTTTTTTTTTGGTAAGGAAAATGAAGAATTATTTGTATTTGTAAGTTGAGTGGAAATAATGAGGAAAAATTGGTTAAAAAATGATAAAACGTTGAAGTTTTATTTCTTTAATTTCTGTTGCTATGGATCAAAATATTTTACGTTGCTTGTTGTTGTTAGCAGGAATAGAAATGAAGAAGATATTTATTTATTTTGTTATTTTTATAAATTTTGACATTTATAAATTTGATTTGCTTGTATCATTGGTTGGTTTTATTTTTTGTTAACGAAGGGGATTAGCTAGCAGTTTTGGAAATAATTTCATTTTAATTGATGAGTTTAGATTATTTCCTGATGGTGGTGAACGATTACCCATTAGATAAATGAAGTTGACGTCAAAAAAAGAAAAGAAAATTATAAACCATAAAATCGGTGGTACTCACGGCACGCGTTTTGGTCCATAATTTTATTGGTGTTTCAAAGTTTCTTGTATACGACCAACTTATAAGGCTTCGCGATACATGCGACCTCCTATTATAAAATCGTGCTCAACGTGGAGCGCGAAACAACGATATGAACGTAGGTGTTTTGGAGTGTATTTTATTAATTTTTTTGTTGTTTTATAAATTTTTATTTTTTTAACAGCAATACTTCAAGAAAGAATGTCTCTTCAGATTGTTTCTTATTGGGACTTGCAATTCCCCACACTCTGAGTAGCGGTAAAAGTTGTGTTTCGTGAAAAATAAGGAAGCCAATACAACAGGTAATATATTTTGTTGGTCATACATGATTTCTACCTGTATCACTCTAATCTGATCAATTATTTCAAGTTTTGATTCTCGGTCGGAAAGAAACGTTATCCAGCTCAAATGATTTTTTTTTACATTAGTAGTCTTTGATTTTTGTTAGTTATAGCATAGCCTGTTAGGGTGTTGTTGAGCTGTTGTGAGCGTCAACAATAACAGGGATACATGTGACATAGGTAACAGGTATTGTTTCAGTGCCTTTAAATACAGATTATTTGGGTGTTGGAGGGGGATGATACGGACACAAGACTGTAGAATTTTAGTGCTTGACTCCCATAAGCTAATATTCTTCATAACCACTTAGATTTTGGATTGGTTGATCTATCATCAACAACCTTGCATTAGTTGTTTTGGAATTTTTGTGAATTGTTTGTTATGATTAATTTTTGTTAACAGTTTTTAGTAGTATAACAGATCTTAATCAATAAACTCCGCAGTAAAAATATCAACAACTTTGATAAATACAAGATGTACCACAGCAACCACAGATATTTATATTGGCAGTTGTTACCATCAACCGTGTAACAATTTTTGTTGTTTGTTCAGCAGCTGCCTGTGTCTGTGATTTTTGCGCAACAGTTAATTTATATTATTATTACTATTCAACAATTGTCTGTACGTTTGGCGCAACAATTAAATTATTTTTTTATTATTTTTCAACAATCGCCTGTACCTTTGGCGCAACGATTGATGTTTATCATTGATTTATTATTATCGTTCAACAATCGCGTATAACTTTGACCAAACGACTGGTGGATTATATATAACTATTAGGGTGGCCCTTAAAAAAAAGTTTTAATTTTTTTGTATGGCACCCTCCAATTTCGTGTCAATATCCATAAAAATATAATTGGTAAAAATTTGAAATCAATCGATTAATGTTAAGGCGTGTCCCCGGCCACTTAAAATTGAGAGGCTTTGTTATGAACCTTAAAAAAAATATTTTAATTTTTTGTTCGACACCCTACCATTTCGTGTCAATACCCAGAAAAATATTATTTGCAAAGTTTGAAATCAATCGTTCAATTCTAAGGCGTGCCTCCGGCCGCATAAATTGCCACCAAAACTTTAAGTGCCCAGGAGCACGGCTTAAAATTGAACGATTAATTTCAAATATTGCAAATAATATTTTTATGGGTATTGATACGAAATGGGAGGGTGTCGTACAAAAAACTTAAATTATTTTTAGGCTCAGAACAAAACCTCTTAACTTTAAGAGGCCAGGGGCACCCCTAAGAATTGAACAATTGATTTCAGATTTTGCAAATAATATTTTTATGGGTTGTGACACGAAATGGGAGGGTGCCGTACAAAAAATTAAAATTTTTTTTTAAGGCCCAGAACGAAACCTCTCAACTTCAGGTGGCCGGGGTTACGCCTTAGAATTAAACGATTGATTTCAAATTTTACAAATAATATTTTTATGGGTATTGAGACGAAATGGGGGGGCTGCCACAAACTGTACAATGAAAAAAAATATTCTAGAGTATCCTAAGGGCCATCCTAATAACTATATTACTTTTATTTTTATTAAACTATCACCTGTTTAGGTGTAACGCTTCGGGTGCAAAGATGTTTTGTTTATGTACCATAAATCTAGATTTTAGTAACTTTTGATATTGTTGAAGAAGGATGGAGGTTTGGATCAATTACAAACAATGGGCTGAGTGAAACAATTTTTTTAAATGTAATTATTATATTTGATGTACTGCTGGTAATGGTCTTAGTTCCTCTTTCTTTTTGGGGTCGTCAGAGTCCCGGTTTTTGTCCATTTCAGTCCGTTTTTTTTAAGTTTTGCGCTTATGGGCTAATCAGGAGACATTGTCGAACTCACAGACTAAGACTAGTTGACATTTTAATCATAAGGCACGCGAGTCTTTGGATGTTGTTGATTCTGGTTGCATTATCAGGAACGCACGGTGTTTTAAAACATTTTCGACTAATTTTATTTCGGCTGGCACATTTTTATTTTAACTTTAGTAGCGCAACGATTAATTTATATTATTATTACTATTCAACAGTTGCCTGTACATTTAGCGCACCGATTGAATTATTTTATTATTATTGTTCAACAATCGCCTGTATCTTTGGCGCAACATTTGATGTATTTTATTATCATTGTCTAACAATCACCTGTAACTTTGACCCAACGGCTGGTTTACTGTATTATTTTTATTCAACAATCACCTTTGTGCAACGATGTTTTGTTTATATATCATAAATTTAGATGTTAGTCACTATGGCTAATGTTGAAAAAGTATGGTGATCTGCATCAATTACAAATAATAGGGTGAAGCAATCTTTTTTTTAATGAATTATTAAATTTGATGTGATGGTGATGGTCTACGTTAATCTTGATTTTGGGGTCGTCGGAGTCTCTGTTTTTTGTCCATTTGAGTCCGTTTTATTGCACGTAAATCGGTATTTGTGATGCGCTGAGGAGACATATTCAAACTCACCGACTGATACTAGTTGGAATTTTTATCACAAGGCACGCAACTCCTCGGCTGTCGCTAATTCTGGTTCCATTATCTGGAGAACGCACGGTTTTCATTACAATTTTTTTGAAAATATAGAAAATTTTCAATATCAAATTTTAAAACTTTTTTAATTAAAATTTCGACTAATTTTATTTCGGCTGATAAATTTTTGTTTTGTTGTTTTAACTTTAGTTTAGTATGAAGTAAATTAAGTCGCAAAGGGAGAGTTGTGAGAGGGCTGTTTGTTTTTCTCGCAAGCCACTGGTTTTGGTTCATAATTTCCATTTACATTAAATTTAACTACCCTAAACTATTTGCGCTCGAGGGAAGTCATATTTTTAAGTTTTGGTAAACCTTTATTTTTACTTAACGTTAAGACAATGTTTTAAATCTTCAGTGGTTTGAGACATTTTTGTTAGAAGCCTTCTTTCTTTTGGCGAGATATCTCACTAATTTGCTTGAAATGTCATTGTTAAATTTTTTCAATGCTAGAAAGTGGCTTATGAAGCAGATATGGTATCCTAATTAACATTCCTTGAACAATCGGAACGTTAGAGAACACACTTTTTCTATTTGTTTCTCGTTTAGTTCTCCAAAATCACCTAATTGTGATGACTAAACTGGAACAGAAATTCACTTGCAATATCTTTAAAATTTCGCCGTCAAAAACAACCATTTTGTAAGCTTCTCTTCTAACAGTTATTTTCCAGAAACTTGATAAACTCCGTCAACAATTCTTCTAACTCACTTGTTATGGTTTCTTCAATTAAAAAAGCTTATTTTCAGTAATAATAATATAAATGCGCAGTATTTTATTAATCATAAATGCCTTAATTGCACAATCCGAAAACGAATCATTGTAATTAAAATATTTTTGAGAACGATGTTTAGTAATCGAAAGTATAGAGAAAAAGTAAAAATTTAATTTTCTTGGTTTTTATTTTACTATTTTACTTAAAAAAAGTCAGACAAGTGCGAATATAACTTGCTTGTCGAGTGCTTTGTGTATAAAATATTCTACGAGAATATTTCTTCTCAAAGCCACAATTTTAGAAATAAATTAAAAACGGAACCTTCGAAAATTAAAAAAAAAATCGCCTTTCATATGACACCCCACGCGTCAAGGTTAAAAATATTTTTTTTTCAAAACTTTCACTCTCACCTCATCAAAATAACATTTAAAATAATGAGCCGACCGCTATAGTTTCCATTTAATCTTTACAACATTTCCTATAACCACGATTTTTAAAAAAAATTTCTTTTGTAATATTCGAAGTTAAGAGGGTTAGGGAGCAGGAAAAAAATTCACACTTTTGAAAATATGTTGAAAACAGTGCGTTCGAAAATTACCAAAAAAAAAATGTTTTGGACAAAAAAAATTCATCTTTCATATGACACCGTACTCGTCAAGGTCAAAAATAATTTCTTTTCAAAATGTCCACTCTCAACCCTCTCCATATAACATTTTAAATGATGAGCCAACCGCTATCGTTTTCATTTAATCTTTACAACATCTCCTTTGACCGTGAATTTTTTTAATTTGTTCTTTTGTAATGTTCGAACTTCGAAGTTAAGAGAGGAGAGACAGGAGAAAAATTTCAAATTTTCGGAAATAAGTCGAGCGTTATTGTTTGTTTTAAATGTTTACAACATTTCTTATATCCGTGAATTTTTCCAAAATCTTTTCATTTGTAATGTTTGAAGTTAAGGGGCAGGGGACAGGTAAACAAACTGATGATTTGGTAATAACTTCAAAACTAAGCAGTTGATAACACTAGTTTACAAGAAAAATCTTCCGAAATAAAACCGAACTTTTCTTATAGATTCACGACCAAGTCGTTATACTCAGGAGTTTCAACAAAATGTTTCTCAATCTGGAAGTGAAAAAACAATGTAAATAGGTTGCTATATTATATATATATATACTTATCGTAAATCACTTCCAGATGAATGTTAAAACATTGCAAGTTGCCCAGGAATAACTAAAATTAACGCAATACGATATTAGTCATGATTTGTACAATCAAAGATTTATTTATTATTTACAAAATTATGCAAATATTACCAAAACAATCCTTTTGAAATGTCAATCTAAATGTCAATTTTGAATTGATGTGCTCGGTATATTTTGATTTTTAGTTTGATATTTTCAATGTTCACATTGAATTGATGTGTTCGTTATTCTATATTATTCATTCGATATTTTCGAGATCGTTGGAAAACTTGACAGTAGTTGAGCTTATGATTTGTAGAGTTTTGGCTTTCTATAAAATGGACTGTTTTGGTAGTTTTTGGTCTCTTATTCTTACGAATTTATATCTGAATAGTATAGTCAGTAAAAAGTGTTGTTTGTGTTATTTCATGTAGTTGGTTGAGTATGAGCTAAGCTCTCTCTTTGTTATTTTTAAGTCAATTTTAAATATTTTGTATTCCTATGTGTTAGATCAGTAATTGTAAAATTAATAAAGGAAGTTTATATAAAGTTGTGTGCATCAGGTCAGTTTTTTAATGTACATATAAATTAACCAAATAGTTTTTTCTTTGTTCTCTGACGAATATTCGTCGAGTGTGGATGCAGTGAAAAAAACTCGTTTAAGTTTTCATCGAGTGGAACGGGTGATGTTTCCATGTAACGACGCGGTCGTTGTCATCAGATAGTGTCAACCATTACATGTGCTGATATATTTTCGTCATTGCTTCAATCAATCATCTCATATGTACATGATTTCAACTATTATATGAGCTGATATTTTCGTCATTACTTCAGCTAATCATCTCATTTACATAACTTCAACTATTATATGAGCTGATATTTTCGTCATTACTTCAGTTAATCATCTCATTTACATAACTTCAACTGTTATATGAGCTGATATATTTTCATCATTGCATCTTTCATATCATATGTACATGATTTCAACTGTTATATGAGCTGATGTTTTCGTCATTACTTCAGTTAATCATCTCATTTACATAACTTCAACTATTATATGAGCTGAGATATTTTCATCATTGGATCTTTTATTTCATATGTACATGATTTTAAATTATTATATGAGCTGATATATTTTCATCATTGCATCGTTCATCTCATATGTACATGGTTTCAACTATTAAATGGGTTGATATTTTCGTCATTACTTCAGTTAATTATCTCATTTACATAACTTCAACTATTATATGAGCTGATATATTTTCATCATTGCATCGTTCATCTCATATGTACATGATTTCAACTATTATATGAGCTGATATTTTCATCATTGCATCATTCATCTCATATGTACATGATTTTAACTATTATATGAGCTGATATTTTCGTCATTAATTCAATCAATCATCTCATTTACATAACTTCAACTATTATATGAGCTGATATTTTCATCATTGCATCATTCATCTCATATGTACATGATTTCAACTATTATATGAGCTGATATTTTCGTCATTACTTCAATCAATCATCTCATATGTACATGATTTCAACTATTATATGAGCTGATATATTTTCGTCATTACTTCAGTTAATCATCTCATTTACATAACTTCAACTATTATATGAGCTGATATATTTTCATCATTGCATCTTTCATATCATATGTACATGATTTTAAATTATTATATGAGCTGAGATATTTCCGTCATTGCTTCAATCAATCATCTCATATGTACATGATTTTCAACTATTATATGAGCTGAGATAGTTTCGTCATTGCTTCAGTTAATCATCTCGTTTCCATAACCTCAACCATTATATGAGCTGATATATTTTCATCATTGCATCATTCACCTCATATGTACATGATTTCAACTATTATATGAGCTGATATTTTCGTCATTACTTCAGTTAATCATCTCATTTACATAACTTCAACTATTATATGAGCTGATATATTTTCATCATTGCATCATTCATCTCACTTACATAATTTCAACTATTATATAAGCTGAGATATTTTCGTCATTGCCTCAATCAAACATCTCATATGTACATGATTGTCAACTATTATATGAGTCGATATTATTATCTTTATTTCTCTGGGTCTCACATTATCTTGATATTTGCATCACGGTGTTGGAAGTTGATGTGCCAACCAAATCACATCAATTAAAAAAAATACAGTCCACCTCTCATCGACGCCGCATCAAATATCATATTCATTTTTTTTTGTTAGCTCTTGTTTTTGAGATATTCACGAAAAACCAAATTTTTTGGTGATCAAAAATGTTGTTTCGGTTTTTGGGTCTCATATTTTACAAAACAAACAAATTAAATATATTAATAAAACAAATGCATAGTAAATATGCCAAAAAACATTTTGAGTTATATTTTGTAAAAATCCGTTAAGGATTCTGGAAGTTACAGTCGAAAAAAGTTGAAAAAATACGAAAAATTCACGTTTTTTTTAAATTTTTCCATTTTCAACACCATAAATTTTGAACAAATAAAGACACTAATTATTTTTAATTTCTTGAAGCCTATAGAAGCTTCAATTTCCTTTCTTTTAAGCTAAAAGGTACGAATATTGGTGCAGTTTGCACCAAGTTATTCAAGTTTTTCCAAAAAAAGTCACAACGCAAAATTTGGAAAAAATAGTTTTTTACTTAATTTATTGTGCCATAATTTCATAAATAATAATTTTAAATGTTCAGTCGTTCACAAACATCAGTAAAGAATTATTTTAAAATAGTAAAGTATAATTTCCATTTTTGTTTTCGAAGTTGGGAATTGGATCGATATGAGACGTATATAGAAAAATATAAACAAAAAGATAATGAATTGTGAGGAGAGGCAAATCATCATAACATCATAGTTCAAGCACCATAAAGTTAAGCCCCTATTTATGTCTATTAATACCTGTAAGGTTTGTTTCTTTTCTGTTTTTGGTTTTTTAATAATGCAAATTTTTTTCTATCACCGCCCACCTTGTGTTACTGCTTACGTTTGTGATCATTTTAAGTTTAATTTAAGAAAGCAATTACTTCTCCTTTTTAATAGTTTTTTGGTTTTGCCAACTTTTGTTTAATTAGTTTAATTTCTTTTTAAGTAGATAGTTGTCGTATGATTAGTTGCAAATATAATCTCTCTAAGGATAAATTTAATTCCAAACATCAAGTGAAAATATTAATTAAAAACGAAAAAATATTACAAATATAAATTTTAAATAGTGTATTGTTTTTAAAAATCAATAAATCAATATTGATAGGCAGCTATAAGCAAAACAACATAAATTGTTATTAAAGTGTAAGGTCAAGTTCAATTAAAAGGCGTCGTCAAGAAGTTTCAAGTGTAAAAATAGCCCAAATTCATTTTGTTTTATTTGTGGAAGTAACATAATACATACTGCTAAAAGAGTCACCCCATTTATAAGAACCGCCTATCTTCATTACTAAGTGATATTTTCCAATTCCTAAAATAAATTCGAGGCGGGAGGAGCTAGATCATGTCAAAAAACTTCACCAAAAAAACTCAATTTCGAGAAAAACCATATAAAAATTAAATACATCTGTTGTCCAAAAAAGACATTTCATAATCAACCAACTGATATTTGTCAACTCCTAAAATAAGTTCGAGGTGTGAGGAAGAGATCAGAAGCTAGATCATGTTAAAAAATTTCACAAAAAAAATCTCAATTTCGAGAAAAATCATATAAAAATAAAATACAACTTTTGTCAAAAAAAGACATTTCATAATCAACTAACTGATACTTTCCAACTCCTAAAATAATCCCGAAGTAGGAGGAGTTAGATCTAATACGAAAACAACCTATATATAAATCAATTATGTTGCAGAGTTTAAATTATTCTTATAGTTAAATTTTTTTTCCAAATTTTGAGTTTTGACTTTCTTTGGGAAAACTTGAATAACTTGGTGCAAACTGCACCAATATTCGTATCTTTTAGCTTAAAAGAAAGGAAATTGAAGCTTCTATAGGCTTCAAGAAATTAAAAATAATTAGTGTCTTTATTTGTTCAAAATTTATGGTGTTGAAAATGGAAAAATTTAAAAAAAACGTGAATTTTTCGTATTTTTTCAACTTTTTTCGACTGTAACTTCCAGAATCCTTAACGGATTTTTACAACATATAACTCAAAATGTTTTTTGGCATATTTACTATGCATTTGTTTTATTAATATATTTAATTTGTTTGTTTTGTAAAATATGAGATCCAAAAACCGAAACAACATTTTTGATCACCGAAAAAATTGGTTTTTCGTGAATATCTCAAAAACAAGAGCTAACAAAAAAAAATGAATATGATATTCGTGTTCAGAAGGTCCAAATCCATAAGAAAAGTTGGGTTTTATTCATGGAGACAAAAAAAGTTCAAAATTTGTAAACTAGTGTAATTTATTGATTTTTTTATGAAAAACTTTAATCTTTTTCGATTTTTCTCAATCAAACTCAATTTCTTAAAAGAACAATGTTTTACTATCTCCTTATCTATGTCTCTGA
Organism: Diogma glabrata; assembly: GCA_963693315.1. NCBI lineage: Eukaryota > Metazoa > Arthropoda > Insecta > Diptera > Cylindrotomidae > Diogma > Diogma glabrata. The sequence continues at coordinate 395,346,387 of OY856186.1, forward strand.
AAGTCAGATAAAAACAAATATTTGCAATATTTTGTTTTTAGTAGGCGTGCTCAAATGCATTCTATATATGTAAAATATTTTAAGTTGATCGCAGGTGAAAAACACGTGAAATCAGCAAAAAACATGCAATTTTGGAAATGCGGTTTTAATTTTGTATATTTAGGTATGGAATTCATTGACATCAATAAAAAACTACTGAACTGATTTCAATGTTATATAGCTCAAAATGTAGGTATTGAACAGAGCTAATCAAAATAATAATTCACATTATATGACCTTAAACACTTTATTTTAGAAAAATAAAGGTAAAAAGTTCAAATTCGAGTTTCTAGAAATGCTTATTTTTTAAATTTTTACTTTTTTAATATGTGAAAGTTACATATATTACTAACATTTTCTAAAAAATTCAGGAGGGGAAAATTTTTTTTATTAATTTTATTGCAACACGCTTTAAAATTTTTCATCATAAAAAAAAGTGGAGTTAAAAAATGAACAGTTTTTTTGAATTTACATATATATGTTTTTATAATAAATTTTTAATTTTGACTCGAAATAAATATTTTACACATTTTTTATCATTTATTTAATTTTACATTACTAAATTCCGTAGAGTTAGAATAACGTCTAGCTAAGATTGATCCATCATTTGTAGGAATGTATGAGTGATATCCTCGTGATCCAGGAATTGTTTTCAAATTGGCGTATGTATCAGCTAGTTGATTTTGTTTTGCGAACAAAGAAATCCCTCTGCATTCTGTCACTATATGACAGTGGTGAGTGAACAGTTTGGCTGTTTGCAGGCATAATGGATTTGATTTCATCCGAACACTGCTGATGAAGATATTTTTAAAAAACAACGAGATCCAAAAAAATTAACAATTTGCTTAGGACGCTTTTGAACAGAGTCTAAAAGAGCCATTTTAGTAACAGGTGCAGCCCCCCAAACTTGGTAACACTACTCGGCATAATGCGGCCTGTTAACGATTTGCAAAATTATAATTGGCCTTAAATAGTAAAAAGGTTCCCCATCCCTGGTTTAGACTCTTTTAGGTAGATTTCATATAAAAATCTACCTATTGCAATGACCGTCATCTCGGAATTTCGGAAAAATTTTGATGCCAAACGACTATATATGTAAAGCGGAGACGGAAAAACAAAAAAAAAAAAATTATATATATATATATATATATATATATATATATATATATATATATATATATATATATATATATATTATATATATATATATATATATATATATATATATATATATATATATATATATATATATATATATATATATATATATATATATATATATATATATATATATATATATATATATATATATATATATATATATATATATATATATATATATATATATATATATATATATATATATATATATATATATATATATATATATATAACGATATGAGGTATAACAGAATTTAGCGGCACTCTCACGGTCGCATTTTTCGACCTAGACCAAAAATTTTTTCTGAGCGTGTTGCGGCAAACAATTTATTGGATAAGTTCGACAACTGGCCATATCCGGGTACAGGTTAAGAGTCTAGAGCCTTAAAACTGTCAAAAACAAAGCGTTATAACGGCCGTTTGGGGCAAAATATGTAAACAAAATTTATATATATTAATTATTTGAACATATTTCTATCATTTTTTAAAAAGCCAGACATCTGCAATAAAAGGTTCTTACGTATCTGCAATAAACTGTGTGAAGTACAACGGCATTTAACGGCACTTTCATGGTCGCATTTTTTCACTTACGCTAAAAATATTTTCTGGGTATGTTGCGGCAAACAGTCTCCTAAATATGTTTGACAATTGGCCATATCGGGGTACAGGTTAAGTGCCTAGAGCCCAAAAACTGTATAAAATAATGTTTATTTTTAAAGTTAGTTTAATGCTTCTGTTTTTAATTAGTATTTTTTATAAAGTAATCTGATAAATCCGATTCTAATTGCACACATAACTGTCTGATCCCGAAATCTACCTATTTCTAGCGGATATGCCTGCCGCTCGGACTTTTTCTCTAGTTTATATTTTTTGTTCACTTAGGTGTAGTGGAAGTATTGTTTTTGTTTTATGGAGAAAATTGACTTTTAGTTAATTTTTAATCACAATATATGTTTTGTTGACTCTCAAAAAATAAAGTTGGGCAATTTTAGTCCAGAGAGATTACTTAATATTCGATATAGCATATTTCATCACAGCAAATATTATATTATTTTTAACACAAAAATATATATAATGTGAACTTCAATTACCAGATAAGATTATAGCTTAGATCAGAATATAGTGTGGCTACAGTACTGCTGTCAAAAAAATCGTTTGTACGTCTTCAACTAACTACTCCTTGGTGAACTGTACCTCCTCGTTACCTGGTTAGAGCAGTTCTGATGTGATGGAATTGGAGGAACAATAAAAAGAAAAGCAGCTAGAGCGAGTCTTTATAAAGAATACGACAAAGTTATATCAACACCTCTGGAGTTATATAACTGGGCAGCAGCTCCAGGCAATTTTCAAGATAACATGCATTTTTTCTATGTAACGGAGACAGGTTGCATTGCAAAACGAAATCAACTAGCTGATAGATACGCCAATTTAAAAAAAATTCCTGATCAATCTTAGCTAGACGTTATTCTAACTCTACGGAATTCAGTAATGTAAAATTAAATAAATGATAAAAAATGTGTAAAATATTTATTTTCAGTTAAAATTAAAAATTTATTATAAAAACGTATATGTAAATCCAAAAAAAACTGTTAATTTTTTAACTCCACTTTTTTTGATGATGAAAAATTTTAAGGCGTGTTGCAATAAAATTAATAAAAAAAACAAAAAATTTTCCCCTCCTGAATTTTTTATAAAATGTTAGTAATATATGTAACTTTCACATATTAAAAAAGTAAAAATTTAAACAATACGCATTTCTAGAAAATCGAACTTGAATTTTTTACCGTTATTTTTCTAAAAGAAAATGTTCAAGGTCATATAATTTTGATCAGCATTTTGATTAGCTCTGTTCAATACCTACATTTTGAGCTATATAACAGAGGTGGCCAAGCTTTACTACACGTTGAGCCGCAGTACAATAATCTCTCGTTTCGAGAGCCACAAAAAAAAATAAAAAATTTCAAAAGTATCAGTTGTTTGGAAATATTTATTTTATTGAAAAAACAATTATGGACTTATGGTTATAAATACATACAAATACATATTTAAAGTTTGTTACATGACATGCTTGCTGGTAGATGGCATGTTTGTTTGTAACTTGGCCGTGAATTTTCTGAAATCTGGTTCATAGTTTGTTAGCGCAGTACGAATTAATTCCGTTAAATGCTCGTTTGTAAGTTGTGAACGGTGGTTTGATTTTATAAACTTCATTGTTGAAAAAAGTGATTCACAGCAATATGTTGTACCGAATATGGACAGTAATCTGGCAGCAGCTTTTTTCAAATTGGGGTACTTTGATTGAGACACTAGTTTCCAAAACTCATTTGGAGATTGTGTGGCTTTGTGATGCATTTTAAGAATGTGATCTTCCTGTAGCTCTAGTAATTCCATTTCTCCTGAGGCACTGTCATGCAAAATATAACAAGGAATCGATAAGCCCTCGTTAATAATGTCAATCTCGAATGGATTTACAAGTAAATTAAGAGAAATATTTAAATTATTCAAATCATTGAATCGCAAATGAAAGTCTTTCAATAATTCTGCTAATTTGCTGTCGTATTCACTCAGTTTGTTATCATTAATTTTAGAGAGTCTGTTTTTCAGACGAGGAAAGTGGTTGAACACTCTTGTTGTTAAATCTCGTTGAAAAAGTTGAATTTTTTTAATAAAACTCAGAATCGTTTGAATAAGATCAGTAATAACTTTATCTTTTCCTTGTAATGCTAGGTTGAGGGATTGCAGATGCTCCATTATATCAGTCAAAAACATACAATCATTAATCCATTCATCATCCTTTAATTCCAGATAGTGTTTTTCTTTTTCTTTGAGGAAATTTCTAATAGGTTCCATTAAATCAACAAATCGGCTTAGAACATTATAGGTGGATAACCATCGCACAAGGCAGTAAAATGTTATATCTTGAGGATGATCTTCAAGGTCCAGTGCTTCGATAAAGTTCTTGAATTGGCGATGGGTTTTTGAATTCGTCCGAATATAGTTCACAATTTGTAGCACAGTTTTCATTACGTTTTCGTATTTAAAATATTTTGCAACTAAATGTTCACGATGAACAATGCAATGAAGTGCCAAAAATTCGGGTATTCTTGGATCATTTTTTAATAGACCAATAAGGCCTACATTTTTTCCTAACATTGCAGGTGCTCCGTCAGTTGCTACACTTACCAAATTATTCAGTGGAATATCTGTATCTGACAATATATTATCCAGGGCACTCTTAATATCAATACCACGAGTAGTATTTTTAAGTGCTACCAAATCCAATAGTTCTTCCTTTACGATTAATGATTCGGAAACGTATCGGATAAATACAGCTAACTGGGGAGTGTCTTGTATATCGATTGATTCGTCAAGGGCTAAGCTGAAAGCTACACTATTTTTTACATCTACTTGTAGCCGCTGCTTAATATCTTTACTTATTTCCGTAATACGTCGCTCAGTGGTATGACGTGATACTGGAACATTGCTAATTAATCTGTGCAATTTGATATTTAAAGGATCCAGCATTTTAACCACCTGTTCCATATTCTTTTTGATAAACTCTCCCTCAGTGTAAGGTCGTTTAGCACGGGCAAGGTTCCAAGCGATCATAAAACTAGCCTCGGTAGTATTATCAGATTCTGAACTAAAAGATGATAATAACGTTTGCTGATTACTTAATGCAGATTTTAAAGAGTTTATTTGATTTGTTCGGATGTTGGTATTTAACGGATAATTATCCAAAAATTTACTATGGTTTTTTTCGTGATGCCGTTTTAAATTACTGGTTTTATAATGAGCAAGTGATTCATTGCATATAAGACACAAAGGTTTTCCCCCTTTATCGACGAATGCGTATGCTTCATCCCATTCTTGCCTGAAGCTACGATTTTCTTCGTCATATCTCCTTTTTTTGTGGTCTGACATATTTAGCAGTTAAATTAAACTAAAAAACAATACTTAATTTATTTTACTCTTAAAATAATTATTAAAACTTAATAAAAAAATTGAAATCTGTCAATAATTACCGTCAAATGATGGAAAAAAATTACACGACACAGAAACAACAAGTATTAATTTTCTATCGAAAAATATGAACACAATTTTTTCACAATGTTATTTTAGCAGCCAGTACACGATAATGATTTTCTCTCATTTCCTAAATTTATTTATATGAATTTTTTTGTTGTTCTTTTAGTTCAGTGATTCCCCTAACAATACAATTTAAATTCAGTAAAAATGATTTTGTGAATTTGCTCACATATAATAAAAGAAACCAAAATACAATTTTTCGTCAGAAAAAACAGTTAATTTTTTTTGGTTTTAACCAACACGAAAATTATCCGACTTGTTGATATTTTTGAATAAGAGCAGAAAATATACCAAAATCAGCGCTGTCGTTTTTAAAAAGTAATAAATAGTGGGTATATTTGCCTGGGTCAGCGGAGTATTTTAACAGCGCATGCATCAATGAAATTACTTTTACTCATGAGATTTGAGTAACTTTTTATTATTATTTTTTAATAGTAGCACAATGCTTTAAAATGTAGCTAGGTTCATTCTCTATTAATCATGAGGAAAAATTTAAAAAATCTTTAACTTTTTCATTGAGAAAAATATATTTCAAAAATAAATTTTTCTTTTCTCAAAATAAATTTTCATACAAACTTGGATCTCATGAGTAAAAGTAATTTCGTTGTACATGCACTGTAAGTAAAAACGGATTATTCATAAGAAACACGCAAAATATTATATTTCGCTACAAGAGTCATCACCGTTTTTTTCTTGCAATTTCCTTAAGTTTTTAATTTCGTTATTATGGTCATGTTTTTGGTTTAGGGTAATATCTTACTGTCGTAGATGTAGAAGCGGTTAATGGTAGTAGATGTCGGGTTTGCACGTGTTTTTAATTCTATTTAATTCATTTTTTAATTGGAATATTAAAGGATACATTAAATTTAACGTCGGAAAATTACCTAAAGATAAAATATCAAAACTATTGTTTATAAAAAAATTGCAGAAAAAGATAATCATAGAAAAATAAACGAATCCAAAAGGAAAGACTTTTGATTTTGAGAAAGATTTTTGTGCATTAATTTGAAACGAATACAGGTGATTTTATTTTTAGTCCACTAGAATATGTTAGACGTATAACCTTAAATAATAAAATTAGTTAAATTTATTTATAACAGCGGATTATACTTAAACTTGATTCGCGAAGTAAAGTAGTATCAAACTAAAACAAAGTCGCAAAAAACTCCAATAGTAGTAACTTTGACAGGATGAACCTAAATATAATAATATGATTGCATTAAATCATATTATATTAAACTGCAGCATTATAAATTATATGTATTATTTCTAATTTTGTTACAATTTTTATGAATTAACCATTAAATATTATTTAATTTTTTCATTTCTTTTCGAGAGCCGCATTTATTCTTTCAAAGAGCCGCATGCGGCTCGCGAGCCGCGGTTTGGCCATGTGTGCTATATAACATTAAAATCAACTCAGTAGTTTTGTCTGTAGAGCCATTTCAATACACCAGGGTCGAGCAATTTCTTTATTTTTCAACACCCTGTATCTTAAGACAGGGTTAAAAAAATTTCAATACATAAATATACAAAATTAAAACCTCATTTCCATACCTTGCTGATTTCACGTGTTTTTCACGAGCACTTATAGTTTGTGAGAAAATTGATTATGTAGAAATTCGGACGAACACCGAAACCGAAGGGTACTGTTTTCACTTTTTCAAAAAACGGAACCCTAAAAATACAATTTTTTTAAAGACGTTTAATTGACGATTTTCGATTTCGCATAAATTAATTAGTTAATTGAACTAGTGGAACAAGATTTTGCTTGATCAGTCGGTTCAAGTCACGAGTACAAGTTTTCGTGTGATCGTTTATGTTTGTATGGATTAATTATTAAGATTTAAATACTTTAATTTTTAAAAACTTTCCTGCTCAAATGGCGCATCCCATTTTAACCTTACAATTCACTTTAAAGGTATAATTTTATGAAGTACAAAATAATAACCTAGAATCCGGCTCGAAGAACCATATGTAAATTTGAAGTATGTCAAATAACAAATATATGAAGTATGTTAAATAATGTATACCAGTACCACATGCTATTGTATCTACGGTTGTCAAAATAAGGAGTGATTTTTTTAAAGCAGGGGAGAAAAAGAAGCTAAAGCTGAGAAGTATTCGTCAAAAAGTAAGTAATGAACAATAAAGATTACAATGTGGGTAACAAATGAGTACATGGTGGATGGGTGATGGTTTGTATTAAGAAATCAAAAATGTCTCTACCCGTCATACTGGTAACGCTTTAAAAATGCGCTAAATATTTAAGGTGACGCTATGAAACTGAAAATCTGTGAATACAAAAAAGTGAAATAAAAGTAAATAGCAAGGAAATAAATCTGTTGAACTCGTTGATAGCGATTGTGTGTTTGCCTTGGTCTCTGTTCCTTAGACGATAATGAAAATGAAAACAATGAAAAGAATAAAAGAATAAATTACACCACGACTATGATTTTAATGGATTGTTTTTTGAAACATTTTACAAACCACACTCAAACACTTAACCGTATTTATGTGATCGGCGACTAGATATAACTTTAAAGTTGGATTATCATGATTGAATGTCGCTTTAGTTTATTTACTATATTTATGAGTACACTAACGAGGTAAGAAACGACTAAATAATTTTCAACTCCATTATAATATACGAATATTAGAAAAGTCAAACCGAAATAGGAAAATTGATGATGATGACAAATTTGTGGTTGAGATTTTGTTTTTTTAATTTAATAATTAAATTTTGTTTTGGATGGTAGAATTTTTTTCACAGTCGTTGATTTTTTGTTTTAAAAGTGTCAGTTAGATATTTTAATTATCATAATAAATTAGTTCTAATTTTGTTTTATGAAAAAGTGAAAATAATAAATTATTGTGACTTAAACACTCAGTTGTCTGGTGGAAATATTTTGTTTCTACAAATTAATATGAGATGTTGTCATTACGTTCTTGTAGCAGATTTTTAGGTTAGGTTTACAATTTGTCAGTGATAAATAAATTTGTTACCTTGTCAACTTGATAATTTTAAATCCTTGTTATTCGATTAATGTTTTAAAGTTGTCAAACTCTCTACGAGCTTTTACTTGTAGTTGTTTTTGGTTACAGACAGAAAATGAACTAAATAGACAACCTTATTAAAAATTTGGAAATAGTCTAAACAGATCAAGACGTAAGTTTTGAAGATGTGTATCTTAAAATTCATTTAGATGTGAAGTGGCTACATAATGGCCACTAATCATGTGTGATTTACTGCTATAAAATTTAGTTGAGAAAATTATCTATAACCTTAGATAAAAGTATTAAATAGATAACAAAATTTTTGGCGCAAATTGAAAACCGTAGTCTAGACTCAGAAAAAAATTCAATAATGATTGATTGGGTTCGTTAAACACAAACTAAATATTGTACAAAAAATCCCTTGTGTTTGAATACATCGCCAGTACAGTTTTTTTGATTGAGACTTTTTCGTTGTGATTTAGCTTTAGTTTAATAAAGAGAAATCATTAATTTATTTCAGGTTTATTTTCGTAACATAATCTGGTCACAGTCATGAGTCAACAGAATTATTGTTTGTGGGATATTTTTTTCGTTGTTTTAGTAGAATTTTCTACAGTCATCTTTGAAGTTTCTTTAGAAGCTTGAACTTTTGAAGCTTGTGTAGTAATACCATCGTTTAACAATTTAGCAATCAAATAAAAACTAGATATACGCCTTGATATTGTGCTAAAAAAATACATTTTTGTTGTCAATTTTATACCTGTATTATTATAACGTATCTTTCTAGAATGTAGTGTTTTTCATAGAACTTCGGTTTGTCATTAGGATAAGAACTCTTTCCATTTATATGAATCCAATTAAATGTAAAAAAATAATTTGTTGCCAAGTACAAATTTTCAATTGAAATAACTTCTTAAATATTCATTCTTGACTAAATTGCGTTTCCTAAAATAATGTTTAATGTTGTTTTTGTACAAACATAATCTAATTTATTTCGTTATCCTTAATCAACTGGAAAACAGTAATACAATAAAAAGCAGTTTTCTTTTCGTATATATCCGATTTCTTTTTTTATTATATTTTGTATCTTCCCCCATCTTGCAAATGAATTTCCTTTCATTTCGTATAAAAGTAAACGAATAATTTCATGCTATGAACAAGTTACTTTTCCGATTTATTTCATTCTATTATTTATTTATTTCTTGAAAATTATAAAAATGATTTATTTCTTAATCTTATTTTATGTTAAGATGAGATAAAAGGTAATAAACAGGTAGTCACTTAACGATAATGACGTAGGATAAGAAAAGGTTAGTTCATGATGTCGTTATACTTTGGGTTCCTTATGGAATTATTTTATATAGTTTCTTTGATCATTTTTAAACATAAATAAAAGTTGGTAAAAGCTTTGCTGTTTGGGGAAAAAAATTTAGTATATAATTTAAAAGTTCAAATTAAGGTTTCTTTCTGTGACATCAAACAAATAATAGCTTTTGCAATAAGTAACTAATCTCTGGTTGGGAACGATATTTATGATAATGTTTTGCTTTAATTTTATGTAAATTTTCTTGGAAGATTCATAATCCACATTTTCGTCCTGGTTGATCACAATAAATGCAGATATAAAATATAAAAAACTTCACTTGTAATAATTTCTTTAATTTTTTATCAATAGTGTGATATGGCGGATGAACTCAGTCATCGGTAGCACCATCAATTATAGTTAAGCTATATTCTTTTATGATGGCACGTTATTGTTTCCTGAAAAAAATGCGGTTTATCTGGGGTTTAATCATTGAAGAAGATAATCAATCATAAGATCAAGGCATATTCCACTAGCTGAATTATTGAAAGTCAACATAATTTTTTTCAAAAGCGTGACCGTTAGACCGCAAATATGGTGCAAGAAGTTGGAGTTGAGTCTAGAAAAAAAGAAACATATATCCCTTGATCTCTTGAAGCTGCAACTAAAGAATTTTTTGGCGATAAATACAGTACCAGCAGTCAGGTATGGTTACAATAGAAATGATGCAGAAAGTCCTTTTGAACGAAATGCATAGTTGTAGAGATTTGGACTATTATAAGAAATATACGTGAATCCTGACCAAGGGAATCTCATATTTGATCACAAAATATATATAAACTATATATAATAAATGCATGACAAAAATAATTTAACAGAACAAAAATAAATTAATAAAAATTATATAAATTAAAATACATAAGCTTACATTATTGAATGCTGAATGTTGATCCACTGTAAATTAACATTTCACTTGTTACAAATTACAGCCTACCGTTGCCGTTTGATTACAATATTGAGCCATCTCGCCACATAATTTAAAATCATTATTTAGTTTGATTTTCATCCATAAAAAATTTTGTTGCGACTTCTACATAAGGTCAAGGATTTCCGCACTTGTAACCATTTTTAACATTGTTTTATAATTTGCTTTAGCGTAATCATCCACTTTATCACAGTTATATCATTTCCATTATTTCTTTTAAATAAGTTACGGATCTTCGAAGTTGAACACTTTTACTAACTGAATTTCCAGATTGATTTATTTTTAATCAACTAACTTCAACAATTACTTCGGTCTGAAAGACCTAAGTATTACATTCATGAGCTCAAAGTGAAATTCTTACCCCCACTGTTTTTGGCATTTCTCGACGTTTTAGGACCTACTGATTCTAAAAAAGCAAAAAAAAAAAAATGTGTGTCTGTCTGTCGGCCGTCCGGCCGTCCGTCACAACCGACGAAGTCTAGAAAACCGCTGGACGGATTTCAAAATTTTTTTTTTCTAAAAATAGGTTTACTCAATGTAAAGAGCCGAAAGGACGATGTGTTTGATAACTGTATCGGAAGTGTGTCAAAAAAATCGTCAAGTGTGTCAAAACAAGGAAATTTGCATATTTTTTGCTTAAAAAACGTTCATTTTAAGTGATTACGAGTAGGAACATTGAATTTGGAGGAATTTTGATGGTCGGGATTGGTACGTGAGACAAGAATCTAAATTATATTTATATTATTATTATTATATTTATATTATTATTATTATAAGTTTGTCAAAAAAATGTTGTCAAGTGTGTCAAAAGCAAGATTTTTATTTATTTTTTTACCTAATTTGTTGGAAAAAAATTAAATTAAAATTTTCTTTGAAATGAAATTTTATTATTATTATTTAGAATTATGGCATTATAAGTTTGTCAAAAAATGTTGTCAAGTGTGTCAAAAGAAAGATTTTTATTTATTTTTTTACCCAATTTTTCGGCAAAAAAATAAAATTAATTATTTGTTTCAAATGAAATTTTATTATTATTATTGAGAATTATGGCATTATAAGTTTGTCAAAAAAAGTTGTCAAGTGTGTCAAAAAAAATGTAGCTGTTTTTATGATGTAAATGTAATTGAAAATGAAATTGGACATGGAAATTTTTGAATTTGTTATAGTTTTTTCAATATTTTTGGAATTTTGAAAAAAGTTTGTATTTTTGATTTTGAAATAATTTTTGCAATATTTTTAGAATTTTGGAAAAAGTTTTAATTTTTGATTTTGTTAGAATTTTTAGAATATTTTTAGAAATATGAAAAATTTATAATTTTTGATTTTATTATTTTGGAATTTTGAAAAAAGTTTCAATTTTTGATTTTGTAATAATTTTTGGAATATTTTTAGAATTATGAAAAAAGTTTGATTTTATTTAACTATTACAATATTTTTGGGAAAGAAATATGAATTTGTGATTAATATTTTCTCGAAACGCTAAATGGAGAGGTTTTTGAGTAGTTTGCTGAGTGTTTCATCTTTTCACTAAATTATGTTAATTTATGATCTGTTATAATTTTCCGGCAACGTATTGATGTTTCGTGTTAGTTTTGTAATACATATCTAAACAGAGATAAGAAAATATTTGTACTTTAACAAAGAGTTTTGTTTGATATACATCGCTGCCCAAAACTAAAAACCATGTCCTCATAAAAGTTTTTTGCCGAAAACTATATTAAAATCCTTAACCCAGACCGAAGTCTTGATATCTTAGAGCTGTGAGATTTCAGCTCCTCCATATTTTTATTTTTGAATCAACTTCACTAATAGCTTCCTCTTTTTCAGCTACTGTTGCTTTACAAAATGTGACACTCATGACATATGAACTAATCAACAGAATCAATAAATATTTCCACTCTATTCTTTCTGTTAACAAATTTATTTTCAAATTTTTTGTTATTCAATAAAATAATTAAAATATAAATTAATCACAGAATAACACAAACAATTTTTTTTTCAATTGTAATTAAAATTAAAAGACACATCACAAATAAAAAATGTGATATTCATTTAATTAATTTTATGTAATCTGCCGACCAAAACAAAAATGGTCAAGTATATATAGTAAGATTTTTAAGTACTTTGTTTCTTTTTCTATTATCCATCTCATTATACATAAATTAATAATTTCTCTTTCCAAATATCATCCAAACAGAAATCTATTCAAACAAGAAAAAAATTCCCCTCCAACCATTCTTATTATTTACAAATGCACAAAACTATATGCTATCTACATATAACATTATGACCAAGCGGGCTATGGCTATATGAAGCAACAAAAATTTTTGTAGAACGAAAAATTATATTGTCATATATTTTTTTTTATTTCAAGATAAGTGCAACGTACAAATATAATAAATAAAAAAAATTATGTGTAGTATTATTTCATTCTTTGGAATATTTCTTATATACGTAAAGTTGTTTTAGGAGGAATTACTATTATTGTTTAATAGGTCATGAAATATTCCAAAAGAATTTGTTAAATTATATTGCACACATAAAATGGCTTTCAAAATCTCAAATAGAGTTTTTGCGAGTCAAAGCAGCAGTTTTAAAAACTTTAAATTGTCTCAACGTCTGCTTTAAATATTTTGAGTGCTATTCAAATAGCCGCAAAACCAATAAAAGGTCTTAACCTTCAGGATGCCTCATTATTATCTGCAGTAGGAATCCTAAAATTTCTATTCAAATCTCTTCGGAAAAATTATTCAGAAATATGTAACCTCCAAATTGTTATTTGAAATACAATCTCTCACATCCCAAAAAATGAATATATTTGAAGCTACTGGCGGTAAGATCATTATCAATTTGAAACTTCTAAGAAACGCTCTAATTTTGATAAAACCTACATCCAATTAAAACCGAGAGAAATGCTTCTTTATCTGGAAATTTTCGCAGTAAACGAAGAGGACTAACGGATAAATTACTGAACTGAGTGACAAAATCGCTAGAGTTGTGTTGTAAAACTTTTTAAATTTCAAAATTTAATTTTTAAGTTTTTTAAATAGAAAAAATAAATTTAAATGATTTTTATTCTATATGTAATGAGATATGTTTATTTCATTAAAACAATTAGTTTAAATAATTTAAATAATTTGAAACAAATATTATTTAATGCAACTTGAATATACAAATTTATATGTGTCTGCCCAAGGATTCGAACAGAGCACTGAAGAGGAAAAGAGGAAGGTCCGAATTCATCCGAAACACGTAAAATGAGAAGTAGAGTCTTTTTCTGCGAAACTTCCAACCATACCTTTGAATTGAAAAAATTCTAATTGCTTTCTCAGTTACTTAAGTTTAATTAATCTCAAAATGCCCATTATATTCATATGTATTTAGTTGATTTATTATATTAAGAATCCATTTTTTGTTAAAATAAATTTTTAATAATTTTCGATAAATTCAAATAAATATTCGCTATTTTTCGAGAAACACAATCGTTGATAAAATCAAGATTCTCGAATCTCGATATTCATAAAAGGTTGAGAGGTCAGAAACTCTATAGTCTCAACACTTAATTACGATTTTTCTGATGTCCACACTTTGTTGACTGTAAAAAAAATGCGTATTTCATAATTTTTATTACATTATTGTATGGAATACGGTTTGTATCAAAATGATGAAATATTTCTAACCATTTGTTCTTTCTTGTGATTTTTACGGATCCCCAAACTCTCACTTTTTCCTTATCAATATATTTTTTTAATAATGATGCTTCATTGAAAAGATCAATTTCGGAAATAGTACTATATTCAGAATTTTGAGTAAAACGATCGAATGATTTATTTTATCATTTCAATTAATTTCTTGTTTTAATGTAACCCAATCAAAATGTTCTTGTTCATTGTTATGTACCATCCAATCTTCCAAATAATCTATGCAGTTACTGTAGAACTTTTTGAAGTGCTTCATGACATCTGCACAAATTGTTGCACCTTGATAAGTTCTATAGAGTTCTCGATAATCAGTTTTCAACAATTATTTGTTAATATAAAAGTTTACCCCTAAATATTAACAAAAATAATATAAAACTCATATACATAAAACTCATAGTTACATGCACAGAAACAAAAATATTTACAAAATCATCGAAATATTCATTGATTCATATAAAATATAATGTAACTGAATGAATTTTATCCATCGAATCTCATTTAAGAATTCATTTAATTTGTATTAAAAATGATTGAAATTTTAGACATTAACAATTCATTGATTTTGTGAATAAGTTTAATTAAACTTATTAGAAGAAACACCTAATGAATTTTGATGAATCCATTGAATGATTTAAAAGTGTAATTATCATAAAGTTGTATTGAATGAATTAAGGAATATAATTGTATGAAATAGATATTTTTGTAAATGAATTAGCCAAAAATAAAATTTTAATTCATCTAATTACTTCGGTCTGAAAGACCTAAGTATTACATTCATGAGCTTAAAGTGAAATTCTTACCCCTACTTTTTTTTAAAGCAAAAAAAAAATGTATGTCTGTCTGTAGGCCGGCCGTCATTACCTACGCTGCAGGGAAAACCGTTGGAGGTATTTCAAAATTTTTTTTTTATAAAAACAGGTATACTTAAGGGACAGGTGTTCGATAACTGTACCGGAAGTGTGTCAAAAAATCATTATGTGTGTCAAAAATAGCAAATTTTCATATTTTTGGCTTAAAAAACGTTAATTTTAAGTGATTACGAGTAGGATTTAAGTGATTACGAGTAGGAACGTTAAATTTGGAGAAATTTTGATGGTAGGGATTGGTATGTGAGATCAAAAACTAGATTATTTCATTATAAGTTTGTCAAAAAAATGTTTTCAAGTGTGTCAAAAGAAAGATTTTTATTTATTTTTTTACCCAATTTTTTGGAAAAAAAAAATAAAATTAATTGTTTGTTTGAAATGAAATTTTATTATTATTATTGAGAATTATGGCATTATAAGTTTGTCAAAAAAATGTTGTCAAGTGTATCAAAAAATGGTTTCATTTATTTTGTAGCCATTTTTTTGGGAAAAAAAATGTAACTGTTTTTATGACGTAAATGTAATTGAAAATGAAATTGGACATGGAAATTTTTGAATTTGTTATAGTTTTTGAAATACTTTTGGAATCATGAAAAAGTTTGTATTTTTGATTTTGTAATAATTTTTGCAATATTTTTAGAATTTCGGAAAAAGTTTTAAGTTTTGATTTTGTAAGAATTTTTGGAATATTTTTAGAATTTTGAAAATTTTTGAATTTTTGATTTTATTATAATTTTTGGAATTTTGAAAAAATTTTCAATTTTTGATTTTGCGATAATTTTTGCAATATTTTTAGAATTTTGGACAAAAGTTTGAATTTTTAAGAATTTTTGGATTATTATTGGAATTTAGAAAAAGTTTAAATATTTGATTTCATTCTAATTTTTGGAATATTTTTGGAATTTTGAAAAAGGTTTCAATTTTTGATTTCATTCTAATTTTTGGAATATTTTTGGAATTTTGGAAAAGTTTGAATTTATAAGAATTTTTAGAATATTAACGGAATTTAGAAAAAGTTTAAATATTTGATTTCATTTTAATTTTTGGAATATTTTTGGAATTTTGAAAAAGTTTGATTTTATTTAATTCAACAATATTTTTGGAATTTTGATTATAATTTTCCGTCAACGTATTGATGTTTCGTGTTAGTTTTGTAATAAATTTTTAAACAGAGATAAGAAAATACTTGTACTTTAACAAAGAGTTATGTTTGATATACATCGCTGCCCAAAACTAAAAACCATGTCCTCGTGAAAGTTTTTTGCCAAAAACTATATCAAAATCCTTTTTCCAGACCTAAGTCTTGATATCTCAGAGCTGTGAGATTTCAGCCCCTCCATATTTTTAACTATGAGTTTTAACGAAACTAAAGTTTGAAACATTAAAACATGTAAGTAAAATTTTAGAAAACTTTGTATGAATCTTACATTTTCAACTCATATAATATAAAACTAGATGAAAATGCGACTTTATTTTTTCTGATCAAGCAATAACCAGCTATCATCCAGTAATATTCCATAGCCAATATTGAGGGTACTACCGTTGACTGAATATAGTTCATGCGCCAGCACTCCTGAGAGAACACCTTGGCTAGTGATATGTCACTGCTATTGCCACTGATATGTGATATCTCACGTTAACTTGTATGTCAATAGCAGGGACTGGAGTGAGCGGGCTTGTCACTCCCGTAGATCAAAAATAAAAAATTTAGAAATCAATAAAAACTGATCCCCCCCATGCGTAAAACTTAAGTTAAAAGTACTAAACTTTGACGAATTATTACTTCGGTCTGAAAGACCTAAGTATTATATTCATGAGCCGAAAGTAAAATTCTTACCCCCACTTTTTTGGCATTTCTCGACGTTTTAGGACCTACTGATTCTAAAAAAGCCAAAAAAAAATGTATGTCTGTCTGCCGGTCACAACCGACGAAATCTAGAAAAAGTCTGAAGGGATTTTAAAAATTTGGATTCTAAAAATAGGTACACTCAATAGTAAGAGCCGAAAGGACGATGTGTTTGATAACTGTACCGGAAGTGGGTCAAAACAAGGAAATATGCATATTTATTGCTTAAAAAACGTTCATTTTAAGTGATAATGAGTAGGAACAAAGAATGTGGAGGAATCTGGATGGTCGGGATCGGTATGTGAGATCAAAAGCTGGATTATTGCATTATAAGTTTGTCATAAAAATTTTGTCAAGTGTGTCCAAAGACAGATTTTTATTTATTTTTTACCCAATTTTTTGGAAAAATAAAACTTATTATTTGTATGACATGAAATTTTATTATTATTATTGAGAATTATAAGTTAGTCGAAAATATTATGTCGAAAAAATCATGTCAAGTGTGTCAAAAGAATGATTTTTTTTAATTTTTTTAGAAAAAAATAAAATTAGTTTTTTGTATGAAATGATATGTATAATGAACATGAAATTATTATTTTTGAGAATTTTATTGTATTATAAGTTTGTCAAAATAATATTATCAAGTGTGTCAAAAAAATTATATTATTTATTTTTTCAGATAATGTTTTGGAAAAACAAACAATGTTATAGTTTTTGAAATATTTTTGGAATTTTGAAAAAGTTTCAATTTTTGATTTTGTAAGAATTTTTGAAATTTTTTAGAATTTTGAAAAATTTTAAATTTTTAATTTTATTATAATTTTGGAAAAAGTTTCTATTTTTGATATTGTTATAATTTTTGCAATATTTTTAGAGTTTTGGAAAAAGTTTGAATTTTTGAATTTTTAAGGATTTTTGAAATATTATTAGAATTTAGAAAAAGTTTAAATATTTGATTTTTATTCTAATTTTGGAATATTTTTAGAAATTTGAAAAACAAATTTTTGAATTTTATATATATTTTTAGTATTTTAAAAAGAGTTACAATTTTTGATTTTGTAAGAAGTTTTGGAATATTTTTAGAATTTTGAAAAATTTTTAAATTTTTGATTTTATTATAATTTTTATAATTTTGGAAAAGTTTCAATTTTTGATATTGTTATGGAAAAAGTTTGAATTTTTTATTTTATTCTAATTTTTGGAATATTTTTAGAATTTTGAAAAAAGTTTTAATTTTTAATATTGTAAGAATTTTTGAAATATATTTAGAATTTTGAAAAATTTTAAATTTTTGATTTTACTATAATTTTTATAATTTTGGAAAATGTTGCAATTTTTGATTTTGTTATAATTTTTGCAATAATTTTAGAATTTTGTTTTGAAAAAGTTTAAATTTTTGATTTTATTTAATTTGTACAATATTTTTGGAATTTTGAAAGAAATATGAATTTGTGATTTTGAAATATTTTCTCGAAACGCTAAATGGAGAGGTTTTGAGTTGCTTGCTGATTGTATAATCTTTTGACTAAATTATGGTAATTTATGATCTGTTATAATTTTCCGACAACGTATTGATGTTTCGTGTTAGTTTTGTAATACATATCTAAACAGAGATAAAAAATACATATTCTTTAACAAACAGTTATGTTACAGTTAAGTATATCAACATCGCTGCCCAAAACTATAAAGCATGTCCTCATAAAAGTTTTTTGTCGAAAACTATATCAAAATCCTTAACCCAGACCGAAGTCTTGATATCTCAGAGCTGTGAGATTTCAGCCCCTTTGTATTTTAATAAATGAAATATGTATTTTTAATCTGGTTATATTGTGAAGAAAAATATGTTGATTGGTATAATAAATTGTTATATAAAAATAATTTTTTTCAATTGCATCGAGCTTCTGAAGTAGTGTTTACGTTTGTGAAGAAAATTTCTGAGATATACAGCTGTAAGCCGAAGCGAGAGCAAATGTTTAAACAGAATTAAATGTAAGGAATTGAACTTATCCGACTGCAAAGTATAGTGTAACGAATGTAACGAAGCAATTATTCGATCTTCGTAATTCTTACAAGGCAATTATTCAATCTTCCTGAATTGGATTCGCACTGCTTTCCCACACGCATTAAATTCACATTAACAAAAACCTTGGTAGTTATTTTAACCTCCTTCAAACATAATTTCTTATATTCCATTCGTCACCGTTTATCGCAATGGTTTTTGTTTTGATTTGTTATGAAACGGTTGTGCAATTTCTGAAATGAAGCTGATATTCAATCTTCGTGATTTGGAGCCACACTGTTTTCTTACACGCATTAAATTTAAATTAACAAAAACTTTCGTAGTTGTTTTCGCCCTTTTCATACATACTTTCTTACATTCATTTCGTAATCCATTTTTTTATAAATCTTTTCTAATTTTGATATGAGTTACTTGTGCAAACTCTTTAGTGGGTACAATAAATAACGATAAAAAAATTTCCCAAGAAACTACTTTATCGATTCGTTATTGTTAGCAAACGGCGTTAACTTATTATAAATAGAAGGGGACAGCAGGCTTCTCTGTCTTTGTCGATTATTAGCATTTGTTGTTTTTGACGTTTCGTGTTGGGAGGTTGATCAGCCATTAGTAAACACGTTAGAATTTTGTGGATTTTCTGTCTTGATGTCTAAAAGTTAAGTTTCCAGACCATGGAATTGGAGTCAAATTGATAGAAAAGGAACGATAGATAAAGAAAACGATATACATGTTGATTGCATGGTTTTCATTATACATGGATTAAATCAACGTTGACAGATGACATGTTTTGTGATTCAACCTTGGTGAATAACAACGTATGTAGATAGAAAGCTATATATCTTTGACAAATAACCTCAAGAAAGAAGAAATTATCAACCATTGATTCTTCCAAAAGAATCTCAGGATAGCGGATAATTAACGGGATAATTATTATCATTTACGTTCTTTTTTTTTATATATCCAGGCCAGAGTACGTTTTTTTGTGTGCGTAAGTTTCAATGACCCAATTCAGTTGATTCTCGCGTCAAGATCATTGCTATAATTGGAATAAAAACAATGTATACACGTAATCAAAGTGATAGCGATAAATTAAAAATGTGTTAACGCCACTATACGGTTGTTTTTCTTTGGTTAACTTAAACCGTACAAGCAATTAGTTCTCGTTGTTATTTTTTTTGAGAGTAATTTCTCTTCACATGAGAGACTATGATAGATACGTAATCAAACCTGTAGTGAGGTAAATATCGGTGCCTTAAATGATAAACACTAGTGCGTCGTTAAAAGACATAAAAAGAAAGGAATCTAACGTGGCCATTGGCCTACATCCACATCGAACATCTTTAATTAGAGCAATCTCTGTCGGTAGTCATGTGTTGTTTTTGTTTTCTTGTTAAACTTTAAGACTGCCAAAGAAAAAAATTACATTTGATAAAGAATTATGCTATGGACTTGTGAGTTTGTTTTTTTTTATTCTTTTTTGATTACCTTAACTATAAACAAAAAATAACGGAACTGATGTGTAGATATACTGTGTTCTAGAAATGAAAATATTGAGAAAAGAAAATTATTTTTTTATTTACGTCCCACCGGTTAATATAATTAAGATATTTATTCTGTGCTGTAAAAGAAGAATAGAACAAAATTTTTTTTTATTTAATAATTTATTAATATAAATACTAGATATATACTGAAATGTTAAAGAAAATTAGAAGAAAAAAAATGATCTGTGTTTGTGATGTTCAGTGTAGTTCAAATACTGAGTCGTTAATTGTAGTATAATTAACCTAATAACAGTTAACAATAGCAATTCGGAACTTGTTTTCTGATTTAAGCTTAAATTTGTATGTAATTAAAGTTAAACCTTATAAATAAAGCCGGAAAAGCTTATTCAGTATAAACTCTAACTATTGTGTTGTATTTCATACGCTATCGTACTGGGCGATTTTTTTTGCTTGTTGTATGGCAGTCTACTTGATGTGTCGGATGATATTGTAGTAAAATACTATAGCCAAACCTGAGAGCATTGTGAATAGTATTTGAAAAGCGGGATAGTTGGTTAACTACCGATGGCGAGAGTAGTTTTCCCTCAACTTTGATGGTCCCAGTATAAAAGAATCGACGTTTGATACAACCATATTGTGACAACCACCGGTACATCCGAGTTTAACTGGTGTACTTGTCAACGTAATTCAACTGCAATTTAATTGATACCTTTTATTGCGGGAGCAGCTACATTTGGTGGTAGACCTGGCATTTATATAGTTACAACGAATGAACTTCGAATGGATGTGACCACCATACTTTGTTAACGTGACATCAAGCCTCTTTTAACTACGTATTTGTACTATCCGGTCATTATTGAACTGGGTTGGCCATCCTGCACGATCTACATTGCTAGCAGAATCTTGGAAACTTATAATGATACCGATAGCAAAATACTAACCAGCACATATAGCTGGAACATATGGATAAACTAGAAACTACGTCCAGATACCCATCTTTCGTCATATTAATATATCAGAGAAGAATAACGTAACCTATACCATCAACATTCATTATTTGAACATGTTAGTCAATCACCATTGTAGAAAATCTACAAAATATATTTATTAAAACAGCTTTTTAGCATATCATTAGTATGACCAGTTTGATTCTTTCCATCAAAGAAGCTTTCACTTAAGAGGAGAACCGTTTTTTTTTTTTTTTTTAATTGCTTTATTTAATAGTATATGTACATTGTTCTAAGAAATAATTTTTTTATTCCTAAAGCTAGATTATAATTGATTTCTAATTATGTTTCTAATGTCCCATTATGGGCTCTCTAGATACTACATATTGTATTTTGGATCATTTCTAATTTTTGATGATCTTTATCAATTTTTAAAAGTACAATAAATGCAGATCTTTGTGATATAGAGGAGAACCGTTATATTAACAATGTGGAGAAAACTGTAAAAACGATTATACGAAATCAAATATTTGACTATAAGGAAAAGGTTAGGTGATTTACTTGAATAAGAAAATCATAAAATAATAACCAAAACACCCGCTGCAAGAAAAATAAATCTAAACTTTTGAATATTAAATAAAATTCATATTCTACATTGTTTCCTGTTTAAAGCTATTAACTCAAACTACAGTAAATTTCGTTCCAACTTGTTTCATTATAACAGTTTAATATAAAGTGGATGTTAATAATCCCTTATGAGACATATCCTCAAATCATCAAATCGTAAAACAAAATACTACAAATATACTCACTCAACAAAATGTAGCAGAAAAGCCAAAACAAGGAAAATTTGGAAAATATATACACATAAACCTTAAGCTGACGTACGAAAAAAAAACATAATTTCACGAAAATCTATTTTTCATTTTTATGATGGAATTATTTTTACGTTTTTCATTTTCTCGATTATTATGTCGAAAACTTTTGTTTTGTTGACATTTTTTTTGTTGACTTTGATGGTCGTAATATGTGATGATTGTTGGCGATTTTTTTTTTGTTTTCTGTTTATATGAGAAAACTCTTACATCATTGTGTGATGACGCTGAGAAAAACTTGTTAGAAAAAACCGAAAGATCAGAATTCAATTGTTTGGAATTAAATGATGTAGCTTTTTATTCAGTATAAGTTGGTTTGTTATTAGTTCAAATTCATGTTAACCGAACCAAAAAGAATTAGACATTTACAGAAATAGAAAAAATGATATAGGTTCAGAAGTTACAATTGTTTAATGAAAAAAAACTGCTAGCAACTACAATACCCTAAATAAACATAACTGCCAACATTCATACAACCAGAAATTTGTATAATTTCCACTAGTCTCCGTTTTCCTGTTCATTTCATCAAATCATCCTTGAACATCAAGAAAACAATTGAATATTTCTATATCCCTATTTATGTATAAAACTGTTGCTGTAACCATAATTCAATTCATTTTATCAAGAAAAAAAAATGTAATGTAAATAAAATTTATGGGTAATATAATTCCTAGGAGATGAAAACCACTTTTTGAGGTTAATGTAATGTAATGTTTAATATTTGATAATTTCACCTTTCAAATACAAATTGAAAATTTTGATTATTTATTTTCATTTTGTGAAATGCCCGGATGTAATAAATTTATGGATGGAAGAGAATTTTATTTTTTGTTGGATAAAACGAAGAAGAGGGAAATTTTGTTATTTATTTTTAAAATAGAAATTTCAACAACTTACTTTCTAAGCTGTTAATCGTATGTTGTTTGTACTAGGCAAAACATAATATGATGGAAAAAGCTTGTTGGTTTGGTACTGAAAAATTGGTGTGTTTGGCTTTTACAGTATTAGTAAAGAAAAACCATATGTTTTATAGTATATCTTCCTCAACAAAATAAATAATGTATTACGAAGATTTACGCCGTTGTCTTCATCGTTTTTACGCATACGACTTTGTAACCATATACGATTAAAATGGGTCGTTGGACAGAAATTATACGACACAGAATTTTAATTAATTTGAAAGTAACAATAAAACTGCACCCATTACGCTAAGATTGTGACGTTTTGGGCTTCCACAATCGTATTTGTTTCATAACAATTTTCAACTTTCACAACAAACACAAGATAAAATGACTGATATGCCAAGATGGAGTTACTGCGGAGTTAAAATAAGACTTTGAAGATATTACATATTTTCTTTTAAATACTCATACATTTAATTTTTGTTTCAAATTTGATGCTTTTATCGCGTATTGCGTGTTATACAGTTATATTTGACTTATTGCGCGTGCACTGGTTAAGCAGAGATCTTACAAAACAATATAATTTTATATTCAAAAATATCTATTGTTATTTAATAAAATGTAGGAATACAAATTTATTTTGTGTAATAAATTTTATTTATTTTTGCTTTAACTCGGAAGTAAATATTCTTTCTGTATATGCAACTAGTCGACACTAAAAAAATTTTATTAAATTAAATTTTATTAATTTTGTAATTAAGTCGTAAATGTACGTTGGTTGGTTTCTATACACCGTTGTTTTCATAGAGTGTGATGTCCATATGCTGCCACAGTACTCCCCTGCAAGTGAGGTTTGCCGAAGGAAAGGCATAACCTGTAGAGCGATACGGACAGTTTTTCCAGGTTTGATTCCTGTTGTTTGTTCGGTTGATGACAGGATTTCGTATGATGGTTTTAAATATCAATATATCAAATGAAACGTTGTGGTTTTTGTCTTTGATTAATATAATAATATTGAAATGTTTGGGAAATTGGCGAAATACTTTGTAGGAACCTTCGTATGGATATTGGCTTTGTAGGAACCTTTGTATGGAGGTGATAATCCTATGCGCTTATTGTCTGACCTAACAAACACGTATTCACAGTAGTCTAATGTTTTCGGGAAGAATATATCATCCTATTTTGTAGTGCGTGGAATGATATTTTTCATAGAGCTGATCGATAACTGTGTCTGTAATTGGCATAGGTGAAGCAGGATTTTCGATGAAGAACTCCCCGGGTAGTTTTATGGTTTGTCCTTAAACCATTTCAGCTGTTGAGAACTTTAGATCTTCCTAGTAGCTTACAAATGTTGTGGCGTGGCAATGGTTGCGGTACACAAATTGATCATGCAGTTAGATTCAAAGCAGGACTCTTTACTTTATCTAAGTAATTGTGTTCAAATCTGCCGGGTGGAATTTAGAATTTTCCATACGGTGACTTGGTGTAAATTTGAAATATAGAACGTTTACAGGATGAACAAGAGTTCACCCAAAAGGAACGTTCCAAGATTAATTAACGCGTAGCACGGAAACCAGGATGTAACAATTTGTGTAATATTTCGAAAATTGTTTGACGTAGTGCTTTTGCAATGTATGAGCGATTGTTTCCAGTGGATGTTTTTCAGGTAATTTCTATGCCAGAGAATTTGAAAGTGTAGTTTCATGCAAGAACTAGTGTGACGTCTAGGACCAGAAATTAAATTCTGAAGTTCCACAAAATAGCTGAAGTGTTTGATTGCTACGTAAATTGCCAGTAATTCCTTTTCGAATGCAAATATTTCTTTTCTGTATCCGAGAGCTTCTTTGAAAGGAATATCAGAGGCACCAAATACTTATTTTAAAACTGTCGCAGAACTGCGCCAACCGCATTATTTGATACATCAGTAATGCTGCTTTTCAATGAATTTGGAGCTGGAAATCCTCTAATTGTCTTGATGCGTTCATCGGAAGGGAGAATGCCATTAGGAGTGATCTTGTGGCTGAGAAATCAAGAGAAGTTGCTCCAAAGATCTTGATGTGGACGTTCAAATGCTAACTTTTATAATAATTGATACGTACGTGAAGTTTGTATTGTTCCTAGGATTGGGATAGTACAATAATGTCATTTACGTAGACAAAACAAGTACGTCATTGATGAATCGCTGAAACGTTTGAGCGGCATTGCGAAAACCAAAGACATTTAAGTGAAATCGAATAAGCAAAATGGAGTAGTGGTTACCGTATTGTACACGTCCACAGGTGCGACGGGAATGAATGAGATCGTATGCAAGATCGATTTTAAAAAATATTTTGGAGCCATGTAAATAAATATAGAAGTTTGGAATGTGGGGTATCGGATAACGAGGTATTGTAATCGTGTCAAGTTTTCGATAATCTCAACATGGTTGCCAGTCGTAATCTTTTTTCTTCATCATGTGGAGAGGACAAGCTACTGAGGGTCTGCTAATCCCTAATTCTACCATGTATGGGAATTCATTGAATTCTGACTGACGATAGTACTTCCTGAGCTTCCGGAATGCTGACTCTGACCATCGCGATGCGAAACTGTGCAGGTTGTTGAACGGGAGTGGTGTTGAACTGATGCAATCTGCGTAGATGAAAATGTTTTGTCAGCTGTCTTTGTCAACTACTGCTGTGTTACTGTCTCCGCGATGGCAAAGTTGCTATCTTGACTTCTTCTGGGAGCTTTCTAATCCACAACGATTTTATGATGTGTGGTTGATAATCTTCACCCGCCGTCACTCATGTGTTGGTCACCAAGTCGGGTTTTGCGTTTGGGTTCGGTTGATACTGATAATCTGGTGAGTAGTGCTTCTTTGAACTCTTTGTATTTATCGACCATAGAGGGTTGTATAAGAAGGTCGATAATGTGACTACTGACCTGAATTGACAATGATTGTATTACGTAACTAAATTTAATTTCATTCTTGGTAACTGCGTTAAGCTTGAACCATAGCTCGATGGTATAAAACATGGTATAGTGTTTAGTTGAAAAATTTCTCTGTTTTGTTTTTCATAGATTTTGGTATTCATAGATTCATAGATAAGGTTCTAACTTACTTTTTGGAATTACATAAAATAAAATCAACTCCAAAGGAGTGGAATAAAAAAAATAAAAATATTGCTCTTACGAGGAAGAACGATATTA
This sequence comes from Diogma glabrata, assembly GCA_963693315.1. NCBI lineage: Eukaryota > Metazoa > Arthropoda > Insecta > Diptera > Cylindrotomidae > Diogma > Diogma glabrata. The sequence goes on from OY856186.1 coordinate 395,372,806, forward strand.
AAAATATAAAAATTTAATTTGTGAATATTATTACAAACTCTGGCAATAATTTATTTAAGCATCAGTTTACGAAATCAAAGATTGTAGAGGAATTTTAAGAACTGCTGAAGACAGTTTAAGGAATGATTTTAGCTCTTTAATCAAAAATATTTTTTTAAAAATTATGCGTAATTAAGTTCGTCTAAAGGAGCTCGTAAAGTTTTCATGGTTGGTACAAACTTGGCGTACAAATTTATTGCACCTAAGAATGATCTATCCTCAGTAATGTTTTGAGGTTATGGCTTTCTTGAAATAGCTTTTGCTTGAACTGTCTAGACATAGTTCTTTTTTATCTACAATGAACCTTAGATATTTAATTTGAGATAATTTTTGCGATTTAATTTTGTATATTTTAGCAGTGTATGCAAAAACTTTCCTGTATAATTTTGTCAATATTTTACATTTTCAATGCACTGAAAACATTTGATATCGGGTAAACCGTCTAGCAATATGGTTTCAAAGTTACCCTGAATTTAAATTTCCAGAAACCTTTCAGACCACACCTTTCTCGAATTAAACACTACAACATTTTTGTATAAAAAACACGAACTTTTTATTTCACTTATACTATGCGTACGCCATGTATGAAGTCGAACAAAAATACTTCGATTCGAGTTTCGACTTATGGGTCAGTCATCCAGAGAACAGAATACGAATTTCATCAGTTACAAAAAAAGCAAGTTTGATTTCAAGAACGGAATGACACAAGATCAACTGTTTCGTTTTAAAGTTTTCCTGAATCAAAAACCCGAAATAAATTTGTTAGTTACTGCAAGTATTGAAAGCTTAGCTATCTTGCCACTATAACTCAATTTTATCAATAGTTTGTATCTTTTAAGATTAATATACAACCTACAAGCGTTTTTCTGTTTTTCTGAATAAAGGAAAACTGTTATCTTATAAAAAATCTCCACGTTTTTCTGAGATTAAAATGTTTGTTTTTGAAGTTAAAATATTCCAAAAGAAATTAAATATCAGAATAAAACTAAAATGTAATGTTAAATTTCTTTATATATTCTGTACAAGAAATGTGACATTTTCGTTCAAAAGCACAAACAAAATATTAATCTTTTAATGCTTCAGAATTATACTACTTATACTTGTTTTAAAGCTTCGAAGTAAGAGAAACTGTTACAAGATTTTATAAGCAAAGTTCTTTCATTTGAAATATTATATTCTACACAGAACAAAACTCTTAAGGCAACTAATCAGCATTTATTTGATTTTTGTACAGAAAATATAAATCACAGCGACTATAACTCAACACATCACAAATTTTTTTGACACTAAATTATTTTTGAATCCAATTTTCATATTATATTTAGGTTATAACAGATAATTTAACTTGTTATATTGTAATATAAGAAAACCTCTAGAAATTTAATATGAATGATTTCGACCCAAAATATATATATAATAACTTAACATAAGCATAAAAAACGAATAAAATCTTAGAAAGGACAAACCACCCTAAGAAATGAAATAAAAGTCATAGAATTTAATTTTGTTGCTCTAAATTTCCGGTTGTAATATTGGTCTCAATGTTTCCTGACATGTTCATGAATAGAAAATCCTATTTTGTATTTACATTTATTTAAATATATATATATATATATATATATATATATATATATATATATATATATATATATATATATATATATATATATATATATATATATATATATATATATATATATATATATATATATCTGTATTTTCTCTTTAATACTATTAAAATAAGATGTTTCTAGAATATGAAAATTTGGTTAAAAGAAAATAATGAAGGCATTTTTTTTATTTTTTATTTGATGTTGGTCTTTTTGGGTTGTCTTTTACATAAATATTAAAATTTTAAGATGATTTGTAACATATTCATTCGAATATGTTAATCATTGGTTAATATATATAAGAATATGCATAGGGTGTAAAGTAGGTTATTCAAAAACTTCTTTGTGGTTTTGTCAAACTAATTTCATGTTTTTCATAATAATTATTTTGTCCATGTACGATAAGGAATTGTAAGTGTATATTCATATGTTTTGAAAATTATATCTCATAAGTAGATGTTAAAAAGAATAACGTAACAATTCCTTTCCTTTTTACAAACCAAATATTTTTTAATTTATAAATATTCTACCTGTGGCTTATTTTTGATTACACAATTTGGTGAAGGTTAAACAGTAGTCGGTGAACGAATTTCAAGAATAATTAATTAAATAAAATTAATGAAAATTTTTTTTTGACTTATAACTTTTATTTTCAGAACTTTATTTTGGCTTTAAGCAAGCTATATTATAAAGCATGATATTATAAAGAAATATTCCAGAACTAAGATTGAGGATACTACCTTTAACTAAATAGAGTTCATTCACCTTGCCTTGTAATATCTCACTGCTATTGCAGAGTACGCGGGGCTGTCACTAGTAGATCAAAAATTAAAAAAAATCACAAAATAACAAAAAAACTGGATCTCCATGCGAGAAAGAAATTTAAAAATTTTAAATTTTGTTTAATTTAAATAATTTTGATTTTAGGTGTTTTCTTCTCTTGTAGCAAAACATACTATTTTGAAGTTGACAAGTGTTTATTTGTATTATTGGCATAATTTTCCAATTTTAAGTAAAGTTTTTCTTATTAAAGTAATTGAAAGTGGGCAATTACAACAGTTAATAGAATGGTCCTTCGAGTCGGATTTATTGTTGATACATGAATATTGAGAAAAATTTTCAGCTTGTTGTGCTTCCACGTTTAAATGAGATAATTTTAATGTCTAATAGTTCTAGATTGAACACAAACATCAAAATTATACTGATAGTGATGACTAAAACAAGGCTAAAATATTAGGTTGGTTCTTAATAGAATTGGAGGTTTGGATTTTAGATTACTAATTTATGGTCCTTCGAGCCGGATTTACAACTACAAAAACATTCTACGTTGAAGTGTATCAATGAACTAAATTATTAATTATTTAATTACACGTAAAGCTTGCTATATAAAACAAGTTATTATATGATTTGGTTTCTTATTAAATTTAATTTCAGTAAAGACGGTATTATCAAAATAAAAGCTGTTATTGTTCAAAAGTTATATTATTGTGTACCCTTAAACAAATTAAATCTGTAAATAAATTATTAAGTGACAAAGTTTTTTTTCTAAAATTATATTATCGTAATTATAATAAACAATTGAAGTATAATAAACATCGAATCATAGTTAATTTTTTAAATAAATCAATAAGAAATAAGGAATTAATTAATAACAATAGTGAATAATCATTGTAGAGGCAACATTACAGTGGAGTGAACTATATCACGCTAACCGCAACGTTACAGTGGTGACAGCGGTGGCATAGCTTCATTCAGATTTATTAAGAACGCGACTTGCAAAAGTGATAGGAAGGTTTTCTCAGTTATTTATCTGTAATAAAACTACGCCTATCACAACATTTGAAGCATCGGTAGCTACATAGAAGGTTTTTGTAAAATCAAGCAACTGTAAAATTGGAGAACAATTTAACAAATTTTTCAATGCATAGAAGGTTTCGTCCACAAAGGCATAAGTTTTATAATTTTTCCTCTTTTAAGAGCTTAAAGTGGCTTGATAATGTTTAGCATTACTTGGTGATACTCACTTGCGAGGTCTAATGTAGTAAAGTAATTTAAATGATCTAATTGTTCCAAAATTTCATACATATTTCGTAAGGGAAAAATATTATCGATGGTTAGATTCCTAAAATCGACAACCACGCGTCATCTATTCTCATCCATGTCTGACTTTTTTGGAACAAGTAAAAGAGGAAAATTCTACGGACTGAGACTGTGTTTGTTATGACGGGTAATTCAGACTCCATGATTGTGATTCGAACCGCTGTCCCGCATACACCGGGTTTGCCTTGACAGAGATTTTCCTAGTCGTTTTCATTTTGTCCAGTACACATAGTTTCTTATACTCAATCCATGGTCATCATTTACTATGGTTTCCGCTATAAAAATTTATTATTCTAAAAACGGTAGTGTTATGTTTACCATTGTAATATTCTTTGTTCAATTTGTGACCGTTAATCACGGTTAACCAGTTGTAAATATCCTTCATGTGTAATACACTGATTTGGAGTTACACTGCGTTCTCATACGCATCAGGTTTGCGTTGGCTGAGACTTTCATGATTATTTTTCTTCTTAAACTCGAACCGTAAAGGCATCTACAATACTTTTCGTAAAACAAAAATTTATTATCCTAAAGCAGTTGTGTAATATTTTTCAATTGTAATTTCCTTTTCCAAATTGTATTCATAGTTCCGCTAAACCCATATAGTTTTCCTACAATCGTCTATCAATTAATAATATTTCTCCAATGTAGTTTCCTTTGCTCGATTTGTATTCGTACTTCCGCTATTTTCAGGTAGATTTCCTACAATCGTCTATCAATTAATAATATTTTTCAATGTGATTTCCTGTATTTAATTTGTAATCATTAATCGCTTAATGCGCATTCAATTGTTTCGTAAACAATGTTTTTTTTTAAATCTTTTCCAATTTCTATTACAAACTAGCAGTCCATACTCCTTAATGGGTATAATAACTAACGATAAAACAAAAATATAATTTCGCAAGAAACTACCTTATCGATTCGTTATTGAGGAATAAACAAAGAAACGGCGTTAACCGCATATAAATAGTAGATGACAGCTAGCCTTGCTCTCTTATTTTTAGTCTATTGTGACTCTCAGTCGATTTGTCAATTATTCACATTGGATTTCGTTTGACATTTGTTAAAACAAAGAATAGCGGTAGATTACTTTTTGTGATTCTGGAATGAATTTTGTTTTTTTTGGCGCTAATGGAATTAATGAAGAACCACACCCCAAAATTGGAGATGTATTTCCTTGATTGGATTTTTTTCTTTGTAATATCAAGCTGAACTAACTTCTAGGTAACTCAACTGAATTAATTGTGTTAACATTCGTCACAGAATAAATGCGAAGCCACTTTGAAATATACGGGCAGTTTGTACAGGATAATGAGTACGCGTTACAATGAATTAATAGAAGTATGCATTGATGAGAAGACGTATTACAATAAGGATGTAACCTCAAATTGGCAACGTTGGCATAATACTCATATAGGATTACTGGCTTACATCGATAATACCAATCGTTTACTACCTACCATGGTTGAATTGGCTCCTGAATATAATTTCGAGGGGGATACGGTGGGAAATGGCAGTCGACGTTTTGTTTGGATTTCTCCGAAAGTATTTCCGAACCTCCAATAGCAGAAGAACCATAAATGTCGTCATCTTAAAGGAGAGTAGAAAGCTCTGCTTATTTATTTGTGCCATTACAATGGAAGCTAGATGCTCAACGATGATAGTAGTGCGCGAGTGAATCTATAGACGTGAGCGTATGAGGGTGTGTGTGATGGCGAATGTGTAAACAAACGTGAGTGTATGGGGGTATGGATGGGGTATAAGTGCGAGAAAAGATGAAGTGCGCGAGTGTGTGACTGTATCAAAATTAAGGGGTTGGACGTGGTGATCGTGGTTCTTCGCATAAGGGGGTCGCCAGAGTCTCATTCTTTCACTTGCTTTTTCTCATTTTCGTATACATCATGTTTTTTCGCGTAATATATTGTTTATTTGTGCTGGAGTAGCAGGATTTCTTACTCGTTCCCATAGGCTGCCGCTGGTCAGGAGCAAAAAATAATCTCGCTAGGTATGCGACCTGCCATGCCACTTCGTTGAGTTTCAACGAGGCAGCGTTCATTACATGTTCGATAATTGAATTATCTAATAACTTATTTATTTGTGAATGTATTTCACTTTTTATTGACTATGGTGATATATATTGCCTCCTATGTATTAGTTTGGAATTGTTTAATGTTGGAATTTTATGATGAATAATATCAATTGCTGCAAGTGTATCACCTTTTAACTAAAAAATATTATTGAAATCTCGGTAAATGGTTTTAATTGAGATCCTTTCCTGTTGATTTAAGTGACTTGTATCAATTTCTTCATTCAATTTCCTTAATCGTTCCACATAGTTGTCAGTTCACTGTGAAGGAGTTGGTTTCTTATAGCTATCTGGGTTTTGAATATTTATGGTATTAAGTTCAACTTCATATTCGTTAGTATTTAGGATGCTAATAACAGCTTTGTTATTGAAGGGTTTCACATTAAAGCTTACAAGGAAAACGTTAGATGTTATTTGTTGAGCTGGACAAAAAATTTCATCACTATATTATTAGAAAGAATAGGTAAAGATAAATGAATTTCAGGCCTTGAAGTGATAATTTATTTTTTAGTATCATCTGATACAGTTGGACCAATTGGAACATTGAGTGGAATGAACTATCACGGTAAACGCAACATTACAAAGAAAATCCAGTTAGAGATAGTTGCACAATTTTAACACTATGTATCGTAAAATAAATTGATTCTGTTAGAATCGCGTTATCACAATATTTATTTTATTTATTTTAAATAATTTAACATTTCAAAACCATTAATTAACAGCAACTTTTATTGAAGGGAGAGTAGGCGATTCAAAATTTAATTATTTAATTTTTTTAATAATTCTGAATCACTTTAAGTGTTTGACTTAATAAAAGTTGCTAAGTTTTGTTATTGAAATTAGTTTGGTGGCCTAAGTTCCACAATTTTAAATTTGTTTTGTTGAGGACAACAAATTCCTGATCTGCATTGTGCACACAGAAAAAATAAAGTCCTCTTTTCATCTAATTTAAATTATAAGAGGTAAAAATGTATGATTTTTATAAAGTTTTCTAAAATTTTACTTAAATATTTTGATGTTTCAAACATTTAATTTCACTAGAACTAATAATTAAAGACAAATATTTTCATACATGATGAAAGTGGTCGAATATTTAAGTTTTAAATTCAAAATAAAAGTGTGAGAATGTATTTGTAAATTATTCATTCATTTTGAACCATTTTTTAACAATACAATTTAAAAGACAAAAAATCAAAAATCAACAAATTTAAATATTTGACTTACATATAAAAAATAATATAAATTTTCAACATAAATTTTTTAATATTGGAAAAACCAAATTTAAATATCGGTAAACCGATATGACTAAAATTAACTATTCAAAGTGCCCGTTTCTTGTTTGTATTTGTTTTCATTATTTCATTTTTCATTTTAATGTTCAAAACTTTTTCAATTTTTCTAATTTTTCATTCTAAAAGAAAATGAATTGTTAAATAAAATTCAGTCATTTACTTTGTATGATGTCAATGAATGTTTAGATGAATTTGCAATTTTCTTTTTATTCTGTGTAGATAGGAACAGTTAGCTTAAGAGGGTTAGGGTGAGCATTATATTCAAAAATTTTCAGTATTAGGTTTAAAATGTTCATTTGCTTTTCAGAGTTGGTTTTGTAAGCTTTAAAAATTTTCAGCAAGTTTGATGCATCAGACATTTAGTAAGTTTGCCTCACAAACAATTACAATTACCCTTCATTACTAAGTAGATATAAGGATACATTTAGTAATATTGGTATATTTGTATCAACAATATTCGTATCGTCAACATTACAATTTGTGTTGGTTTTTGTTATTGTCGGGATTATTGTGAGAAAAAAAAAACAAAATTGTAGTAGTTTTAAGACAAACTATGATATAGAAACGCTCTTTTAATTTGTCAGCCTCAAAAGTAGATGAATCTCACATGAAGCAATGCAGGAAGTAGAACAGAACTAAAACAAATAATTTTATGTCATTGTAGTGTAGAGAGCAAAATACTAATAACGAAGCAAAAACAATATTTTTAAAAGTTATATGAATTGAATATTAGAAAATAAACTAAATAAATGGCTGCAGATAAATTCCTAAAATAATTTGTGCCATGTGTAGTTCATCTAAATCCAACATTTAAAGACTATTACAGTATGTTTTTAAACTGGACATGCTGAAAAATAGCTAGACATACCTGGAGTTAAAAACAGAGTTAATATTTTATCGTCAGCTTCACCAACAAAGACTCATTACCGAAAAGCAATTTTAGTTGACAAGAAATCTGTGGCTATTGAGAATCTGAATAAATTATATTTCAAAACGTGCGGAACATACCAAACTAATTCATAAACAAACCCAACTGAAATAATTTAAACTAAAACGTAATTTAATTATAAAATTTAAGCTTTCTTAACTCCACAAATAAATATTAACTGAACATACTCAAAAAATACAACTATTATAATGAAATCAAACTTGAGGGTAAAAGAAAGAAGCTTTAGTATTTTGTTACAGATAAGAAAATGTAAGATGAATGAAAATATTCAAAGAAAATAAAAGGATTAAATGTATTTTAAAATGAAGATAAAGCCAACATGTTATTCATTCTTGTTTAAGTCTTTATAAATTCTTATCTTCAAAATAATAAAAGTTCTTGGGAACGTAATTAATTAAACTAACCTTTTCAATTTGATATTTTTGTTACAGATAATTTTAATTTTATTTTTTTTTTTGTTTGAGGTTGATTATCTTTTGATGATTTTCAATTAGTTACATTATTGAAATTGTGACGATTTTTTTCTCAATATAAACTCATCCAATGTAATTTACTATTCGAAATCGAGATCATGGATGTAAAAAGATTATAAAAATCTCCTAAATGTTGTTAACTTTAATTATTCTTTTCTCTTTCAAAGAAAAAAATATTCATAGCCCACTTGTGACCAATTAGATTACAAAATGTAAATCCCCATAGATACATACATTTTTTAAAGCAGCTTAAACATGGCGATTTTCTATTTCAATATACAACCCAAAGAAATCCATTATCTAAAGAAATAATTTTGTATGCAAAAACTAACTGTAATAATTTTTCTACAACAACAATTCATAACGTCATTTATTTTATGAAACAATCATAAAATTTCAGTTTATTCATACATTTTAATATTAAATCTTAAGAATGTAATTTCAAATCTTCTGAAGAATAACCATAACCTAAAATGCAAATAAACCAACTCATTCTTTATCTTCGTTCTTAAAATTAAACCACAAAACAAGGGAAATGAAGTTCATTATCATCAATTTAGATTATAATCAGTTCATCTAATATTATGAAATTATTCATATTGTTTAATTTAGCAAAAATTATATAATTTCAACTCAGCTCACGTATCTAAAACATCTTAATTGTTTTATCGTTAGGTTATTTCGGGACGTATTATTTGTAAAAGCATATAAACTTAATGTGAGTTCCTTGAGGTTCTTGGCTCACATGGAATTTATTTGACAAGTGGATCGGTACATGGTGATGAACCGTAAAGCATTCTTTACCAATTTTCCATATAAGTTTACAACAAAAATAATAGCATGTCAGCTGGATATATAACTGGGAGTGAGGTGTCAGTTGTAAACTTTTAATAAAAGTAGCATTCAGAATAAACAAAATTGTTTAAAAATATTGCGCAATAAAATCTAGCGACTATCTACTTTAAATGTTAATGCACTCGTAAACGTAATCTAATCGTAAACTTTATTTTCATTTATTGAGATGAAAACAAATAACTTTATTCCCTAGTGACGAAAGAAATTTGTTTTATCTGCCATCTATTGTTCAAATTATGAACCAGCTGTATAACAATTGAAAAAAACTCGTCTAGAATATACGTAAATATTATACAATGTTTGTTTTACTCTAATTAATTATTTAAATAAAAAATTGGAAAATTTTAATAAAGAAAAATATTAATAAATTATTTATTTAAATATTGACACGAATTTCTTGTATTACGTATTATTGGCCCTTAGATAGTTTCCAAATTTTATTTATTGAGTTTGAGTTACTTATAGAGGATGAGCATGCATTAATAATTTTTTCAGGTTTATTTATGTAAAATGGAATATATACTGGTACAATATGTATTATAATATGACATATTTAATCGCACAAATTTAATGTAATGTAATAGGTGGGAGAAACGAAAAAATACTAATAATAATAAATAAACGAAAACAAACAACAGGGACTCTGACAACCCCAACGGCTAAAGAAACCGAGATCACCACACCCATCAATATAACTATGAGTATTACATATAAAAAAGATTAAATAAATGTTTCACTCACACCATAATCGTGTCGAATTCAACTCCCTATGCCCACGTTGATTCAGCCGATCATACTAACTAAAAATTAGTAGACTTAATTCCCACAATCACACTAATAATGTTGCATCTTTGGTCCGGGCGATTGTTGCAAAAGAATAATAAAGCCAATAGTATTATAATGAGTCAAACCACAATGTTATGCCACAATCTGACGTGAGTTAGGACCAGTAGCATTTATAAGAGAAGCTACCCCCCCCCCCACACACTCCAGAACGAGTTCAGGTTCTGTACTAGTGGATTGAAGGGAAATGTATGCTTTGATAATTGAGGTTTAATAACGAACGAACAGTCAAAGATATATTTCCATCCAATCGCCACACTGTTCTATTTTTCTCCCTTATAATATGACTACTTGGTATTTTTAATATCAACATCTGCAAATACGCATAATAACAAACATAATATTATCGACAATGCATCACATTATTCATTGTCCGTACAAGTAACAATCAATATAAATTAATCGCGCTCCCCAACAACACGATTCTCCAAAATCGTATTGTTTCACGTTCAACATAACATTATCGATTTCCTTTATATTAACTCTGTTAAAACAAACATAAGGAAAATCTACGTAATTGCATTTTTTATATTCGTTAATATTCTCTGATACGATCTGACTTTAATGCTCCAAGTTGTATTGATTTATTGGTTGTATTAGTTTTGTTAAAATCCTAAACGGTTTTTTTCATTTTTTTTAAATTAATACCTGAAGCATAAACAAACACCATTTATGTGTGGTTGAACCTTTCTTTTTATATATGACAATAAGAAGATGAAACAGAATGACAATCCTAAACATGTTTTCGTATTAAAATTTTTCAAATATCATGGTGACGAATATGTTTGATCTTCAAACTTTATAAACGGAAAATGAAATAACAAAGAGAAAGATACGAATGATTGAACAATCATCTCCCTTACACACTTTCGTTTAGATTATAAAAATGATATGTTTTACATTTTAGAGTTTGTTCTATTTCGATTTTGAATAGAAAAAATCATTTTTTTTTCAAAACCAATCGGAGCGCATATGATGTAAAATCAAAAAAATTGTTATTCGCGATTTGGTATATTTGATACGTGAAATTCTTTTCAACTGGTTACTTGGTTACTTGGAATGGTAATGTCTCACGAACCATGACATTGTCTAATTGAAAACAGACATAAGGTGGATATAAAAAAGGGATAGTAGTGGATGGAAACAATTTGAAGTGGATTCCCAGGAATTAGGAAGATGGTAATCAACTAATTAGATTAAGGTAAATGTATCTATTATTATATTTTCTTTTTGGAATTATATTAGATTTCTAGTTGTACTAAAATGATCAACTAAACATACTGTAATAGAGATTTTGTTTGGATGAGAGCCATACCGATATTTGCTCTTAAATAATTACATCCTGGCATAACGGCATATAGCCCCGTTATACCAATATGACGTTTAATGTCATATAGAATTGTAAATTTCAGTAAAAATAAAATGATATCCTATCAAAAGTACATAAAATTACATAAGGCTGCCTAGAAAAAGTTACAAAAGGCTACAAATCGTTTCTGAAGTAGTCCATTACTTAAGATTACATACCTATTATGTATGTTCTACCAAAATTTCGTATTTCTATTCAATTATCATTGATAAAAATTCAATATCTTTTTTTTTAAACAATGTCATAATCCGTAACCGTAGTTAGCTTTAAAACAATCACAACAAATATTCAGTTTTTTCTATTTGTATAATCTTCAACAAATTTACTTTTATTTTTTTTTCTTGTTTCTTTTAAAGAATTACCACGCACCCTTTTGTCTTCATTTATCTTTTTTGCGATATAACGAAAAATTAATGTCACCGGGTGAAAGCAAAACTTATCACCGAAACTACAATAAATAATTGATTTTCTACGCGCGAAGGTTGTGTATTGAAAGTGCGGTTCTACGGTTAACTACCCACTAATTTTTGGTATTAAACAAAACAAACGTATGCACTGATACAACAAAAAGGACAAACTCAGCAAAACTCGAACGTCCTTTATAATTAGCAAACACGGGAAATATATGATTTAATCCATAAATGCTAAATTGTTGTATCTTTCTAACTAAATAGTCAAGCACTTCAACCCGTTATATTACCACTTTTTTTTAATTCACAACAATTAATTTAAACCTTAATGGCGTTTTATCTAATTTCACTCATCGAATGACAAAACAAACAATCAGCTTTTTTCCATCGATTCACTGATTAAAATTTAATGAAACCAAGCAAAATTTTAAGCAAAAAATTATAATACTAACACGACACGACTTGGTTGGGAATTTTAACAAAAAAACAAACAAAAGAAAATTAATCAACTTAGACGTTTTAATAATTACAAAAAAAAACATCCAAGAAGTAACTCCGACCGACGCCTTCCTTTAATTCGGATCAAATATCTTTTAAATACAATATATTCATGTCTATATAACAAAAAAAATTTGAATGAACAACATATCAAAATGAGACAGCAATCGACGAAAACAAAATCATTGCAAAGAGGGTTGAGAATGATATGAATAAAAAGACGAGAAGTATTGATCGCATTGATTTATGCAAAACAAAGTTTTACGGAGAAATGAATTTCTACGGGAACAACAGCTTTGCAACACGGTTTGTTTATCCGTGATAGGTAGTTCATGAGCGTCTGTAAATGTCAAGTTGGTTAGATGACTATCAAAAAGCTGATTGCTCATTTTATTTTTGAGCAATTTCCCCCTTTTTTTCTATTATTATGAGAGTGTATGATTTAGTTTAGTTATGGTATTTTATATATTTTTAAATTAAAATGTATTACAAAATTAGTCAACAAGTAATAAGAGTTTTATGTTTGTTGGTTTGTCAAATAAAATTAAAAAATCTCACAGCTCTGAGATATCAAGACTTCGGTCTGGGTTAAGGACTTTTATATAGTTTTCGGCAAAAAACTTTTATGAGGATATGGTTTTTAGTTTTAGGCAGCGATGTTTATCAAACATAACTCTTTGTTAAAGTACAAGTATTTTTATCTCTGTTTAAAAATTTATTACAAAACTAACACGAAACATCAATACGTTGTCGGAAAATTATAACAAATTATATATTAACATAATTTAGTGAAAAGATTATACAATCAGCAAACTACTCGAAACCTCTCCATTTAGCGTTTCGAGAAAATATTTCAATATCACAAATTCATATTTCTTTCAAAATTACAAAAATATTGTAAAAATTAAATAAAATCAAAAATTCAAACTTTTTTCAAACAAAATTCTAAAAATATTTCAAAAATTATTACAAAATCAAAGATTAAAACTTTTTCAAAAATTCTAAAAATATTGCATAAATTATAACGAAATCAAAAATTGAAACTTTTTTCAAAATATATATAAAATTCAAAAATTCAATTTTTTTTTCATAATGTAATGAAGCGCTGCTTCATTGTATGATCAACGAAGTGGCAAAGCAGGTCGCACATTTAGATGAGATTTATTTAGCCCCAAGCTAGCCTCAGCCTGTGGGGACGAGTAGACATTTACCTGCTGCTCCAGTTCAAATAACGGTGTTGTACGTGTATCTCATAAACGACGGATTAAAGGAAAAAGCAAGTGAAGATAAGTAGACTCTGGCGACACCCATTAGACGAAAAGAACCACGATCACCACGTCTACTCCCATAATACTAGCACACTCACACACACATGTACACTCTCGCACTTCGCCCACTCACTCACACACACACACACACACACACACACACACACACACACACACACACACACACACACACACACACACACACACACACACACACACATACACACACACACACACACACACACACACACACACACACACACACACACACACACACACACACACACACACACACACACACACACACACACACACACACACACACACACACACACACACACACACACACACACACACACACACACACACACACACACACACACACACACACACACACACACACACACACACACACACACACACACACACACACACACACACACACACACACACACACACACACACACACACACACACACACATACACACACACACACACACACACACACACACACACACACACACACACACACACACACACACACACACACACACACACACACACACACACTCACACACATACACACAGTCATGCCCATAAGCGCCAGTTTGTACATCAGAATTTAGTAAGAGTTGTTCAACTGCTTCTACCAGTATAGCATGATCACACTTGTATAACACAATCCGTGAATCAATTGACGATGTCACCATATCTTCCCGTTTTGGAAGTTGTTTTTTTTTTATTTATAAAATCACATCCGAGCCACACATCTGTATAACAACCGAGTTGCATAACCCAAAATGCCATTGTAACATTGGTACTAACTTTTGTTCCAAACTTAATAAAAGCAGATTAAAAGAAATTCTTCAAAATAATATTGAATTCACTTTTTTATTATAAGATAGTATCAGAAGTATCGAGTTGACCAAAAATATCATCCGTTGAGATGCAATAACTGGTCCAAACATTGGTAGAATAACAATAGAATGACGATATTTTTCATCCGCAATACCTTCTTTTATTACTCTATTCGTGACTGCTAATTCTTGAATTTTTGTCCTTCATACCATCATCAAATTTACGATAAACTACAACAATTGGTTGAGTAAATAATAATAAGCCCTTCATTTTTAATTTTATTTATTTATAAGTTTTTATCAAAAATTTCCGCAATATACAGGTAAAATTCTCGCTTATATGGCTCCAACTGGATCCTGGCAGACACACACGCATTCAACTAAGCTACTCTCTCATATGTACCTACACCCACACAACCATATATTCACACTCATACCCCCACTTACATATCCATAATCATTCACACCCACACCTAGAATAAAGTTAAAATATGACTCACCCCATAGCTAGTCCAGATCCCGCCTCAAAGAGCCTCTTTACACACACATCCTCATCCAGTATAGGGTTTGGTAAAATTACCCCGGTAATACTTGCAGATGTTTAAAAAATCTCCTATTCCGCCTTAGAGGTGGTTGTTCTTCCGGAAATATATTTTATGGATCACACCAAATTCCAAATATAAAATGGTCGGTACGGAAATGTACTGCCGTATTTAGCACACCAGGCGCAACTGTGACACGTGATAAATTGTTCAATGCGGATTGTTTGTAAATTTTTTGTATTTTATAGGTGGGTTTTTGGATGATCGTCTCCCTTTTAGACACTCGTTATCCCCAAATCATTATTTAACTTCGCACGATTACGATGTTCATTGACTAACAGTCTTTTAAAAAAAAATTATCACAGAATTTCTCCCAAAAAATATGGTCATGATTTTTTTATTGTTTTATTTAACAGATTTTTTTATTCTAATTTTACAATGTTCACTAACATCAACTTATACTAAAACATTGGAAATGCGAATCAATAGGAATTATTTTCAATAGTTTATTTACCCGATTTTTATAATTTTTGCTAACACACAACGTTAATAGATTTTTATAATTTTTTGCTAACACACAACGTTACTAGATTTTTATAATTTTTGCTAAAACACAACGTTAATAGATTTTTACAATTTTTGCTACCACACAACGTTAACACATTTTTATAATTCTTACTAACACACAACGATAAAAGATTTTTTTCTAATTTTTCAATAATTTATTTAACAGCCCACTGTCTAACTTTTGATATTAGTTAACACCAATTCTTTTTTTATATTTTCTTTGGTTTTTTTTGGTTTTTATCATTAAATTAATCAATTCTTGCCACAAATTGAAAAAAAGCCACACCCAAAAAAAACTTGATGTCTCAAATGTCAAAAAACATCCACAGCTGTTTACCGTTTAGCACAGAAAAAGGAAGAGAGAGAGAAGCCCTATATCATTTCTATTTATATCATTATTAACGGCCGTTTGTAAACAACAACAGAACGATAAAAACGATGAGTTTGTTTCTTGGGAAGTTTTCTTTCGTTAAGTTTTGCACCCACTAAAGAGTTCGCACAACTAATTCATATCAAACTTGAAAACAAATTCTGTAAAAAAAAGAAGATTACGAACCGAGTGCAAGAAAGTGTGTTGGAAAAGGGTAAAATCAAATTAGAAAGTTCCTGTTATTGTAAATTTAATGCGCGCGAGAAAGCAGTGCGATTCCAAATCACGAAGTTTGAATAACAGATTCATTACAAAAATTCTAAAAGTATTCCATAAATTAGAATAAAATCAAAAATTTAAACTTTTTCTAAATTTTAATAATATTCTAAAAATTCTTAAAAATTCAAAAATTGAAACTTTTTCCAAAATTATGATAAAATCAAAAATTTAAAATTTCAATTACATTTCAATTACATTTACGTCATAAAAACAGCTGCATTTTTTTTTCCAAAAAATTGGCTAAAAAAATAAATGAAATCATTTTTTGACACACTTGACCTTATTTTTTTGACAGACTTAATAATAAAATGTCATAATAATAAATAATATAATAATAATAAAATTTCATGTCATACAAATTATTAATTTAATTTTTTTCCAAAAAATTGGGTAAAAAATAAATAAAAATCTTTATTTTGACACACTTGACAACATTTTTTTTGACAAACTTATAATGCAATAATCTAGTTTTTGATCTCACATACCAATCCCGACCATCAAGATTTCTCCAAATTCAATGTCCCTGCTCGTAATCACCTAAAATGAACGTTTTTTAAGCCAAAAATATGAAAATTTGCTGTTTTTGACACACTTAATTATTTTTTTGACACACTTCCGGTACAGTTATCGAACACAGCGTCCTTTCGGACCTATCCCTTGAGAATAGAAAATTTTTTTTTGAAATCCCTCCAACGGTTTTCCCTGCAGCGTAGGTAATGACGGCCGGCCGGCCGGCAGACAGACAGACATTTTTTTTTGCTTTTTTAGAATCAGTAGGTCCTAAAACGTCGAGAAATGCCAAAAAAAGTGTGAGTAAGAATTTCACTTTTGACCCATGAATGTAATACTTAGGTCTTTCAGACCGAAGTAAAAGGAGCCACGTTAAAATCGCAATAAAAAACGTCAATGACAAAAAGACAAAATCAATTTGCATTGGAATCTAGAAGTCAATAAAACAAGAAATTGGTTCTAAAAATGCTGGTACTCAAGTATCACCAAAACAAAAATTAATTTATTGAATTAACATTTTTTTGGAAATTTCTTATAAGGTTATATGAGTTCTTAAAGACGTCGGTAATGGCGTTTAAAAAAAATATTAACTGGCAGCAGAGAGAAAAACTTAAGAGCACTACAATATTTAGGTGGGCTTGCGCACGTGCCTAGTGAGCGAATCGACTACACACTGTGTTGTGGTTTTTTTAAGGTTTCGGTGCAAATATTTGGGATGTAACAACCATTTAGGTAAAAAACAAAAAAGATGCAGAAAGTCTTTGACAATTAAAGAGTAATTCACCAAACATAATTAGACAAATACGAAAGAAATGTATACCCTAATTCCCCAATTCCTAAGAATCATACCTAACGAAAATACCAATGAAATTTTCTGATGCTAAATGACAAGGATTGGTTCAAAAAGTTCAACAAGCTACAATATAATTTAACATAACATGGTGATGATTCTAACGCTAATGCTATGAACTCAAATAAAATTCTGGCTTGTCAAACAAGTAAATTAAATCAAAAGAATATCTACAGAAGAACCATGAGTTGATCTTAAAAGAGCTAAAGTTAATCAGAACAACATGTTTAAACACTATGTATGTCAAGTTCTTAGTAACCTTATCTTAAATGTGATCAACTCGGACAGTGATTTGTATTGCTATTTGGGACAAGTTCACTTCTTTTGGCTATATATACAAAAAAGCAAAAACACATCTCATTTTTTTATTTGATACAATAAACCAACACTGCATGCATTAGTGCTCTAGTTTGTTAAACTGAAAAATAAAAACAAATATTGTTACGGTTACAGAAAAATCATAACAAAACACAACAATAAATTAATGAAATGAATAGTGTTGTTGTTGTATTCTTAGAACTTGGATCAACATAAAATTAATTTATGAATCAAATCATCATAACGTAAAATAATCGAATATTCTAATATTTTCTCCAATGTTTCTAAAAAGTGACCTCGAACAATCGAGATTATGCAGAATCGTATATAAGGAGGAATGTCTTTCAAGATTAGTTTAGTTTTATTTTAAACCTGCGACGATAAAGCTAAAATTATAAAAGTGATTTTTAAATTATTCTTTGTGAATAAGTTTTAACCGTTATTTTAATATTTTGTGTATTATTCTGAACGTTTGGTTACTGGAAATTTTTACAATCAACCGTTGTAGTTTCTAAGGCTGTTGAAAGATTATTCTAGTTAGGAATATTGTTCGCTGTATTGTTTTCCTGTTTTTGTGGAACAATTAAGTTGGATACCTAATAAAACCTGGCGTTTGTGCTTACTAATCAGTGATCGACCTCGGAAGAGATTTGCAAGTATTTGCAATATTTGCTCTAGTACTTTTCATTAACAATCAAATTATTGATGTCACGTTGATGAGTGAGGTTCATATTTTCCAAAAGGTTCTACTCACAATGACCACAAACCTTGAATTTCATACAGGCCAAACTTGACAAGAAAAAAAGTTGCAAGCTCATAAACCTGGTACTTTAACTGCAGACTTTTAGGGCAAATAGCATAAAAAAACCGATACAATGAATTGTGCAGAGCTTACGAACATCTTTTTAAAATTTAACAGTTTAAAAAGCTTGTTCTTTAAGTTGACTATCCAAAAGCTATGTTATTGAAAATTCAAATAAATAGGTGTTCTGAAGATCTCCCGCTACTTAGCCCTATATTGTTTAAAAATATATCATTTCATTACTGTTTGTATATCTCTATCTGTTTTTACATTCAACTAAATTAAATCATTAACGACAACTGTAGTGTTCCAAAGAGCATAGTTTTTGTTATGCGGACAAAATAGTGAAATTTTTTTGGTGGAGTGACAAACCCGAAATTGGCATTTACATCTCTTTGAAATCATACCAAAAGCATATATACCAAGTTAAGCATAAATCAATTATCAGGTACTTAACATATAACACCTGCAAGAAATGACGTAATTGAAGTTTCATATAAACAGTTGCTTCGGGGGCCCTACCACTTTGACCAATTTTGCTCAACAACTTATCAGTGCGTTTTCATATAAATCTTCATCTTTTGCTAAGGTTTCCTCAAAATTAGTTTATTAACCTTAGATTATAAAATATACAGGATAAGTAATATTTGTGTATCTACACTATAAAACTATTAAAAAAAATTGAAGCTATTTTTTAAATTCAAATTTTGCATTGAAAAAAATTTCCACAAAAGAAAAGGCTCCTGTAAAAATAAATACAAAAATACAGGGTCCCATGCAGCATTTTTATCTCTTTCCATTTATAGAAAAAAAATATATTATTATTCTTCTATTGCCAGAAAGAAGTAACTGCCAAATAATATATATTTCATTTTAATTTCATTCTAAATTAAAACAAAACCTGAAACAGTAAACCGTATAAACAATATCCATTTCATTTTAAATTTAGTTTAAATGAAAACAAAACCAAAGCGTACATGATAAAATTTTAGTTAGGATCAAATTTTCAGTTTTAATATTATCAGTTTTATTTTAATCGAAATACTTTTGACAAACATAAAATAAAATTGAATAAGGTTGGTCATTCTCCGATCGGTAAAAATGTTAGATACAAAATTTCTCCATAAGTCTGTTATTTTGTTAGCATATTTGGTCAAGCAAGGGAAAACCTCGATGATATTTAAATTTCTAGGCTACTGTGTTTTTTCAGTGCAAATACTATCACGTTAAAATCGCACACTATTTTATGTAAATAAAAATAACTTCAACTTAAAAAGATATTACTTATCCTGTGTATTTTATAATCTAAGTTATTAACGAAAGCTGTAGTGTCCTAAGAGATATAAATTCTGTTATACGAATCGAAAAATAAAAACTTTCATATGTTTCATCATAATAACTTATTATTGAAGGCTGTAGCTAAGGTGACCAGATCGAGCATTACAAAAAAAAGGACACACTTTTATTGGCAGGAAAGGTACGGTCGATATTTTTAAAACTCATCAGAAAAGGTTCATTTTATTTCGGCGCTTAGAAAAAATTTATTATAAAAAGGATTACATTTACTATCTGAGCATGCATGCACAAAGTAAACACTTGTTTTCTGAGATAGCATATAAAAATTCTATATTTATGCAGACTTAATCCCTTTAAAAAATCTTTTGTTTCCACTAAATAACAAATTGTGGTTACTATGGTATTTTCATGTAATTTTACAAAGTTTTTAAAACAAAGCAACCATGAAAAAATAGAATACGACTTTTGTTGTCGATTTCTAATTCAATTATTTATAGTAAATATCGTTTATCCACGACTACTAAATTGTAGACGCTTGTTTTTATGGCTCCCTATTTATACAATTGTCTACCTGTATCTATCAAATCTTTTAACCCTATAAATATTTTTTTGAAAAACTTAAAACTTTGGCTTTTCTCTGTTAATAATATTGAGCTTTAATTTTAAGCATTTATAAGCATTTCCATAATATGGAGTCTAATGACAGTGGAAAAATTCAACTTAAGTAAAAAAAAAAAAAAAAAAAAAAAATAATTAAGTGATGAAGAAGTTTCAACTTTGAAATTGTCATCGCCTCAACGGCGTAATCGATAGCGTGTCTGCCCAAGGATTCGAGCTGGGCACTGACGAGGGTAGGTTCGAATCCGATCCGAAACACGTAAAATGTGAATTGTAGTTTTTTTCTGAGAAACTTCAAACCATACCTTTGAATTGAAAATATTCCAATTACTTCTTTACTTACTTGAGTTTAATTGATCTCAAAAATCCAAAATAAAATTTAAATTCCCTTAATGTAGTCTAATGTTAATACATATAGAACTACAAATTGACCAAGTGTCAGCCATTGATTTCACATTGATTGGAAACAATCAATAATGACTATACAATCGTGACTTAGGATGTTAATTAGAATAGAAATGTTCCCCATTCTTTGAATTAACACAAAGTATTGTCTAGAAATTTAATGCAAAAACTCCCATATAATGTAAAAGCATTTCCATAATATGGAGTCTAATGACAGTGGAAAAATTCAACTTAAGTAAAAAAAAAAAAAAAAAAAAAAATAATTAAGTGATGAAGAAGTTTCAACTTTGAAATTGTCATCGCCTCAACGGCGTAATCGATAGCGTGTCTGCCCAAGGATTCGAGCTGGGCACTGACGAGGGTAGGTTCGAATCCGATCCGAAACACGTAAAATGTGAATTGTAGTTTTTTTCTGAGAAACTTCAAACCATACCTTTGAATTGAAAATATTCCAATTACTTCTTTACTTACTTGAGTTTAATTGATCTCAAAAATCCAAAATAAAATTTAAATTCCCTTAATGTAGTCTAATGTTAATACATATAGAACTACAAATTGACCAAGTGTCAGCCATTGATTTCACATTGATTGGAAACAATCAATAATGACTATACAATCGTGACTTAGGATGTTAATTAGAATAGAAATGTTCCCCATTCTATGAATTCACACAAAGTATTGTCTAGAAATTTAATGCAAAAACTCCCATATAATGTAAAAGCATTTCCATAATATGGAGTCTAATGACAGTGGAAAAATTCAACTTAAGTAAAAAAAAAAAAAAAAAAAATAATTAAGTGATGAAGAAGTTTCAACTTTGAAATTGTCATCGCCTCAACGGCGTAATCGATAGCGTGTCTGCCCAAGGATTCGAGCTGGGCACTGACGAGGGTAGGTTCGAATCCGATCCGAAACACGTAAAATGTGAATTGTAGTTTTTTTCTGAGAAACTTCAAACCATACCTTTGAATTGAAAATATTCCAATTACTTCTTTACTTACTTGAGTTTAATTGATCTCAAAAATCCAAAATAAAATTTAAATTCCCTTAATGTAGTCTAATGTTAATACATATAGAACTACAAATTGACCAAGTGTCAGCCATTGATTTCACATTGATTGGAAACAATCAATAATGACTATACAATCGTGACTTAGGATGTTAATTAGAAAAATTCAACTTAAGTAAAAAAAAAAAAAAAAAAAAAAAAAAAATAATTAAGTGATGAAGAAGTTTCAACTTTGAAATTGTCATCGCCTCAACGGCGTAATCGATAGCGTGTCTGCCCAAGGATTCGAGCTGGGCACTGACGAGGGTAGGTTCGAATCCGATCCGAAACACGTAAAATGTGAATTGTAGTTTTTTTCTGAGAAACTTCAAACCATACCTTTGAATTGAAAATATTCCAATTACTTCTTTACTTACTTGAGTTTAATTGATCTCAAAAATCCAAAATAAAATTTAAATTCCCTTAATGTAGTCTAATGTTAATACATATAGAACTACAAATTGACCAAGTGTCAGCCATTGATTTCACATTGATTGGAAACAATCAATAATGACTATACAATCGTGACTTAGGATGTTAATTAGAATAGAAATGTTCCCCATTCTATGAATTCACACAAAGTATTGTCTAGAAATTTAATGCAAAAACTCCCATATAATGTAAAAGCATTTCCATAATATGGAGTCTAATGACAGTGGAAAAATTCAACTTAAGTAAAAAAAAAAAAAAAAAAATAATTAAGTGATGAAGAAGTTTCAACTTTGAAATTGTCATCGCCTCAACGGCGTAATCGATAGCGTGTCTGCCCAAGGATTCGAGCTGGGCACTGACGAGGGTAGGTTCGAATCCGATCCGAAACACGTAAAATGTGAATTGTAGTTTTTTTCTGAGAAACTTCAAACCATACCTTTGAATTGAAAATATTCCAATTACTTCTTTACTTACTTGAGTTTAATTGATCTCAAAAATCCAAAATAAAATTTAATTTTAATATTTTTTTTTATTATTTTCGTGTGTGATATTTTTCATGTATGTACTTACTATACATATTAGTTATTTAGCTTGATTGTTACTTTTTTAATTTTGTTTTTGTTTTTTTATATTTGTTTTTACCATTTTTTATGGAGCTTTTACTACAAGTGTTCGTTTGTTTCACTTCAAAATGCTCCTACTTATTTCATTTCAATTACAAATTTAATTATTATCTGGCATTTGTTTATTTAATTATTGTATGGTTATAAAAATTTTTTGTAAATTACTGTATACGATTTTTATTTGTTTTTGATTGAAATAAAGATTATTATTATTATTATTATATTATTATTATTATATATACTTTCCATGTGTAATTTGTAATTGTAATTTTAATTGTATTTTTATACATTCTCTAACTTGTGTATAGAATGTGACGCAATCGTTACATTCTACTACAGTTCTATAGTTTAGTTGTTGGTATAGTATTATCAAAAGGTTAAAACGAGAACAATACATATATAAAATATAAAATAATATATTTAAGTTTCGTTTTTCTATTCTATCTATGATTTACATATTCCAATATGGTGATAAAAACTTTAGCAGGCAAACTGGAAATTAATCGAAATACTTTGCAGTCGTGGATAAAATAGAATCTTGTATTCGCATAGGATGATGGCAATTCTCATTCACGAAAAACAGTGTTTTCATCTCTTGTAGCATTACTTTTTCATTACTTTTACATTAATTTTTCATTACTTGTTTATTACTTTTTTATTACTTTTTCAAAATTTTTCATTAATTACTTCGGTCTGAAAGACCTAAGTACATATTACATTCATGAGCTAAAAGTGAAATTCTTACCCCCACTTTTTTGGCATTTCTTGACGTTTTAGGACCTACTGATTCTAAAAAGCATAAAAAACATGTATGCCTGTCTGCCGGCCGTCCGTCCGTCCGTCACAACCGACGAAATCTAGAAAACGGCAGAATGGATTTCAAAATTTGGGATTTCTAAATATAGATACTCTCAATGGTAAGAGCCGAAAGGACGATGTGTTCGATAATTGTACCGGAAGTGTGTCAAAAAATTGTCAAGTGTGTCAAAACAAGAAAATATGCATTTTTTGCTTAAAATACGTTCATTTTAAGTGATAGTAGGAACAAAAATGCGGAGAAATCTTGATGTTCGGGATTGGTATGTGATACCAAGAACTAGATTAATGCATTTTAAGTTTGTCAAAAACATGTTGAGTTGACTTGATGTGATGTCCACTTGATTTCTCTTTAATATATGATGGAAAGAGAGTCTTTATACTTGTGAAACCCCATGCTAAACCCGTAGACTAAGGCCTATTGGGCAGATTTTCTTGCAGTAAAAGGTTCAAATAAAACTATACTTTAAACTTTAAGATAAGTTTATTGATTGATTTTGGATTACAATTTTATTTAATTTATAGTACAATTGGTATATATGTTTTCTCCGCTATATTCTATAAAATCCTCTCCCAGGTTTATATTTGTTTTAATAAATTAATCGATCGTCCAATTAACGATCGATCTATTATATAGAGGTAATATCGGTCAATTACATATGAAATAAATATATTTACCTTATTAAGCGGAAATTATATTATTTTCATAAATTTAATGTTATATCATTTTGTAATATTTTTAGGTTGTAGTCATCAAATTTAATATAATTTTATATAAGTTAAATTACATCATTTAAAATACATTATGAGAGTTTAGATATCTGAGCTTAGTTTGTTCTATATTATTTGTTTTGGTTGATGACTTGCTTAGCTATTTAAGTTAATTTAATGGGAAGAATAACATATGTATTGTATGTTAATTAGATTAGTCATACATATGTTACAGTCAAAAGAAAAATTTTCATTTATTTTTTTACCTAATTTTTTGGAAAAAAATTAAAATTAATTATTTGTTTAACATGAAATTTTATTTTTATTATTGAGAGTTATAGCAATATAAGTTTGTCAAAAAAATTTTGTCAAGTGTGTCAAAAGAAAGATTTTTATTTATTTTTACCCAATTTTTTTGGAAAAATAAAATTTATTATTTGTACGACATGGAATTTTATTTTTATTATTGAGAATTATAAGTTAGTTAAGTTAATAGTGTCAAGTGTGTCAAAAGAATGATTTTCATTTATTTTTTTAGAAAAAAATAAAATTAGTTATTTGTATGAAATGAAATGTATAATGAACATGAAATTATTATTATTGAGAATTTTATTGCATTATAAGTTTGTCAAAAAAATATTGTCAAGTGTGTAAAAAAAATGATTTCATTTATTTTTTTAGATAACTTTTTGGGAAAAAAAATTTAGCTGTTTGTTTACGTAAATATAATTGAACATGGAAATTTTTGAATTTCTTAAGTTTTTGAAATATTTTTAGAATTTTGAAAAAGTTTCAATTTTTGATTTTGTAAGAATTTTTGGAATATTTTTAGAATTTTGAAAAATTTTAAATTTTTGGTTTTATTATAATTTTTATAATTTTGGAAAAAATTTCAATTTTTGATATTGTTATAATTTTTGCAACATTTTTAGTGTTTTGGAAAAAGATTAAATTTTTGAATTTTTG